>JAYKYS010000145.1:0-66869 GCA_036924285.1 Asterella californica | reverse complement strand
GAAAGCAAGCCATTCGAGGGGCGTTTGTAATTTAGGGGCAGCATCAGGCACAAGACCACGTAAAGCAGGAACCGCTAGGTCGACTCATACCAGCTACTGTGGATCGCAGCGCCCTCCCTCAACATGCTTTCAGCCCAAATGCTGAACGCAGGACTTGCGGCGGATGTCCCGTGCTGTTCTACGCGACCAGCTTGCAGCTACCCCATAGCACAGCCGCGATCTGTTTTCGTCAGCCGTGGGCGGTCACAGCGAGCGGGGTGCTTGTCTGTTTGCACATGCTCAGCCACTACTCCAGCTCAGCTTGACAGCGCTCGTTTACAGGAGAATGGTGTTGGCAAAGCGCAGGCTGGTACATGCTGTTGCTTGTATCCGCTCTCTCTCTTTTTCATCTGCACCGTGTGTTTGACTCTGCGTCATCACGCTATACAGCCCATACATCCGAAGCTGCTGCACCAGTACTTCGTAGCGGACGGGTGAAAAGAGAGACTAAGGAGACCAAAGTGGATGTCACCATAAGCATAGACGGCACAGGCCGTTGCAAAGCACAAACTCCGATTCATTTCCTCAATCATATGCTGGACGTAAGCACTGTGTCAGTGCTTGAGCATGGTTTTGAAAGTATGCCAAGCAATCACTTGGTAGTCCCTTGCTTGCAGCAAATTGCCTCCCATGGCTTGTTTGACCTCAATATTGAAGCTGAAGGTGACACCTGGATTGATGATCATCACACCAATGAGGACCTAGGTATACTTTATGCTTGCCATATGTATACGTGTTGCTAGATTCTGATGTTTTGCCGCAATATTACACTGATGCTGCGACAAGATGTTGGGGTAAGATAAGCTGTGTGGCCATTGCAGCGCTGGCCTTTGGCGGCGCACTTTCACAAGCTTTGGGTGACCGTAAAGGCATTCATCGCTTTGGGGACTTCTCTGCACCTTTGGATGAAGCACTCGTGCATGTTGTGCTGGTACGCTGCATCATATGCATGCCACAGCACCAACTGTAGTACATTGGCATGTTTGCACTGCACTGCAGACTGGTGAAACTCCATGTGCATGCAAAGCATCTGATGCTGTATTAATGAAAAGTGTCAGCATGTCATTGTATGCTGCATTACAGGAGACATAACAGATTGTTCTGTGAGAAACGATATGCAAGGCTCTACAAGTTAGAAAGGTTCTGAACATTCTGGCAAACATGTGCAGGATTTGTCTGGGCGGCCTCATCTGAGCTATGATTTGCAAATTCCTACACACCACATTGGTACCTATGACACTCAGCTTGTTGAGCATTTTTTCCAGTCAGTTGTGAATACCAGTGGCATGACCTTGCACATCAGGCAGCTTGCTGGGCAGAATTCTCACCACATTGTTGAGGCTACATTCAAAGCATTTGCCAGGGCGTTGAGAAAAGCGTGTGAGGTCGATGAGCGCAGGGCTGGACAGATTGCATCATCAAAGGGAGTCTTGACTCAGCAATAGTTTGTGACAAAAGCCTTGAGCATCACCTGGAAAGAATGCCTGCGTACTGTTTTGTTTCATGTGAAGTTTCAGCTGAGTCTGAATACTGCTGCTCCAGTGCAAGGCGCTTGAATTAAATTCCTGCTCGCTCCGCTCGCATGGGCCCCCTGGGGTGGCTTCATTGCTGACATTGAACTGGAGAACACAAATTGGACTTCAAGGAGCTTGGTCAGACGAACTTATGACTTCTGCCACTACTGCTAGGTTGACATCTGTGTCGTTGCGACTTATTATTACTAGGCTACCCAAACATGTGTTACCAAGATCAGGTCCTAGCTTGGTGGAAGCACTAGCAATCAATGGTCTGTCTTGGACAACAGTTGTTACTTTGTATTACTAGTACTGCAAGTCAACCATTTTCCCCTCAGGCTGTGGAGATTCTCACAGGCTTGTCAGTGCAAAGTGTCTGACATTATCACCGGTAATCCAGTAAGTCATTACTGTTGCAAAACTGGGCAAAACGTCAATCACATGCGTCTTCTGCAAATTGAATGCCTCAATTTTGCTTTAGCAAGCTTTGTTGCCCTTGCTCTTTACACTAGAATATTGTACTGCAGCAGACTGCGTCAACCTATGCATGCTTTGCTTTTGACATGCATCTGTTTCAATCAAACTAAGTGTGAGCAGCGCCTCAGGGGAACCTCAGATGCCTCAAATACCCAACCGCTGCATCCTGATGTGGTAAAAATGTCTTACCTATTTGCACACCAGATAGGGGCAGCAGCCCAACAACAGCAAATTGCCAGCAAATGAGTCACACAGTGAGAAACAAGCAACATACCATCCAGCAATTATACAAGGAAATGTGTAAGGGCAGGCCTGCGCAGTGGAAGCAGTAGTGCTGCACAACATCAACTACACATCCAGCTGAGAGCTATTGCTGTCCCAAGAATTGATAACCCATTAGGACTGCCAACAAGACAAAAATAACAGGAAGGAAAGGAAGGATGCCCTGTAAACTGCTGTTTGAATGTTTTGCTTGTGCTTGCTTTGCGGATGCATGTGCTGTAGAGTTGGCTTGATTTGCAGCCTGTTCCCCTCCCTGCAGATAAACCAAATACCTTTGGGGCCTGAAAAGCTTACTTGAGCAAAGAAAGGGTATACCCCACTTACCTCAAACTCTCCTACATAATACTTGTCCAGCATTTCTCTGGCAGCATTACTATGCCCAATTTCTTCAAAGTCTTCTGTGGCGTCCTTGCCTGATCGTATATATTGATTGTATAAACTCCTTATGTACAGTACTTGCAAATAGCACTGAGTACAGATGCAAAGTTGCAATCCTGATACGAAAAATGTATATTACCTGTAGCTGCAAGGACTATGTCAAAGCCACCAGGATGTTCATCTAAGAATTCAGTGACGTCATAAACTTTGCCACTGATCACTAGCCAACAATCTTCCTCTTTGTTGTGCGACTTGCAGTCCTGTAGGGAGATCTTCTTTTTGGATGGCTGATTGTCTTTTTGGACTGGCGCAGCCTCCTCGACACTCATGGTTTATGTATAGAGCGCGAACGGCGGATGGCCAAGACAACAAAGATCTGAACAAACGGTCCGCAACCCGGATCCCACAAAGATTTCTAAGCTCAGACGTGGCCGCGATTGCTCCGACGCACAGTCCTGCAAAGGTCTCTATGCATCACAAGCCGGTTCATCTTCCATTACTAAGGCCAAATTTAACCTGTAGATGAAAACTTTGAAATTGCATCTCTGGATACTTTGGTATCACCAGTACAGTGCCCGCAATAATCAAACACTAGCTGTAGGTGCGCTTATATAATCAGCATGCAATACATTGATGCATCAGAGGACCCATCCCTGAATGTGCTTTCAATCTGACTCATGATGAGTTGAATAAAACAACCCAGCCAACAGGTTTGGATAACGGTCACACCCCTTAACATTTTGACCTCTAACAGTGCAGAAGGGGGTCACCATCAGCCCTCACGAGTGTATGCAGAACTGCAGCGGCAACTCCGGCTGCTGCAACATCACAAGCGGGGCTGCAGTCCCGCTTTCATCCTTCTTTTTCAAACCATTCTTGAAGACTGCGCCGAAGGCCAGGTGTCTGAAAAACTCCAAAAAGAAGGCAAAAGACTCTTGCCTTGAAGATTTCTGGCAGATTCACTGTTGTACCTCAGTCTTAGGCTGACAGCCTGGTAGCATGTCTTACAGACTCCTTGATTAGTACTGGTCTATTGACACACTGCCTGTGGCCCAGTCTCGCAGACTCTGTGACTACCACTAGTCTTGCAGACACAGTGTCCGCAGCGCTGTCTTAAGACACCTTGACTTGCCAGAGTCTGAGTCTGCTATTGTACATGAGGAGAAAAGCAGCAACTCACCGTACACACCTAGCAGATTAGTAATTATTATACTCAGTCTGCATGCATACACTGCAACCATTGATCGTCTACCATATATTGCACTTATTTGAAGAACAGCAACAGCCTGTGCATATGTCTTACAGTCAGCAGAATTGGCACTTTGACATTGATTTCGAAAGAATTGGATCAGAGCACTTTGACATTGATTTCCACATAGCCTGCTTACATGCGGTTGCCTCATGTTCCAGGGGTCACAGGTTCGATTTAAGGTCCAAGTAGGGGGTGGGATGTTGGCTAGAATCGAGGTCAAAGCAGGGGTGGGGATGTGAGTAGCTTCTGCTCCAGGACTCGGTTGGGAATCCAGGATTCAGATGGGAATCCCTAACCTTAAAGTTGCAAGACTGCCAGTCTTGATGGCTGGCAAAATTCTGTGTGTCTTGCAGACTGGTGTTACAGCGACTTTGGGCTGTCTTCCAGACTGGCAGTCTTCAACACATGCAGCGACGAGTCTTAAGGACGTCTGAAAAAGTAGTGTTGGCGGCGTTTGAGACTCCCTAGTCTAGCAAACAGTCTTTTTACTGCCTGAGACTCCCCCCTGAAATTAAGGATGTTGCATGCATAAATGCTGCGGCACCGCCAGCAGCAGCTGCACATACATGTACAAGGCTGCAGGCCCGCAAGCTTGAGCATGCAGAAGCAACACAAGCACGAATCGCGCAGTGAGTGCTGCATCTGCCACACAATGGTGTCCCACATAGCTGGGTGCTCATCCCGCCCTTTTGCGACCTGATGGAGTCTTGCGGACTGTGTCTGCAAAGCAATGGTGACCATCAACTTAAGGTCCTACTGTCACAGCTGAATATGTGGATACATGAACAGTCAAGCCTGAACACCTGATACTCCTCTGTTTAAAATTTGCTTACGCTGCTAGTGTTGCGATTGGCAAGCATATGTCTTTGCAGATCACCTGCAACATCCACCATTGCAGCATGCAGTTGATACAGCCACACCTGATACCCACTAGGGTGGCAGCTATGAGTGCAGTCACCTTTCTCTGCCACATGGTGGTAGTACTCCCACAAAGGTACTGACAGATTCCAGGTGTGAATAATAGGAATCCCAAGGGAAGAAATAATGGGATTAGCTATACTGTTTCTAAACCCACCATGCACAATATCTTGAGCTGCAGCTGCGTCACACTGTTCTTGTGGTATCAGTGAGTTATCATCCTGCAAAGTAACATTTAAAGGTTTGCAAACAAAAGGTATGGCTAGGCGTAAACCAAACTCCCCTGTAGGGGTGGCAAAATGCTGCGCTGCAGTGTCACGCCAAAGTATAAATGGTAGCTTATACTTATGAGCAGAGTAGTACTCCGCAAAGTGTGCCATGTCTGTCTCATACTGGCTAGGTATGCTGTACCAGATTCCAATGTTGACAACGATCACATCACTTGGCTTTCCAGTGAATTTTCTGAAGTTGGGCAACACCCGCTCGGTCAAGTTGCCCACAGTGTTGACTCTCAAATGACAAATTCTGGTTTCTTCTGGCATCTCAACGCAAAATTCACCAAGGTAATCTTGATACAGACCAGCAGCCTTGGTTACTTTGTCCAAAGACTTGATGTCCAGGTCCCAAAACTCATACATGAAGCAAATGGCAGCTTTGGTCATCTGCTGCATCATTGAGTCCCCGACCAGCCAGAGAGTCCGACCCCGCAGCCATGGCCACAAGTCACATGGTGTGAGAGTGAGCATTTCCTCCATGCCTGGCGCATGTGCTTTGGCTCTGTTGACCATGTGTTTGATGACCTTCTTCTGCTCCCACTCAGCACAGACAGGTCCCTGAGGCAAGCAGCGATGTAAGATCAAAGGCATGAAGAGTCCTCAAGAGCATGCATCACAACGGGGTGTGCTGCAGGAAAGATGCAAGAAGCAGCAGCACATGCACTTTGGTTTATAAAGGTCTTGCAGACATAGATCTGTGCTGAACCTTGTAGACTGAGCAGTAAGCCTTGGCAACTGGTAGTCAAAGTATACAGATGAATAGGGTGAAGACTGCTGGCAACCCACATGGCTCTTGAACTGGCAAAAGTGAGACCAAAGAGCGTCCACTTCACAATTCGTGCACTCTGGCTCCTGTTGACCCCCAAACAAGTAGGGTCGCTTTCTGCCAGCTTGAATGTCAGCCCACTGGTGTCGCTTGTACTCCAAAGGACAAGTGGGTTTGCGCCAGGACCAGTGAACGGTTTCGTGACTTAGTTGGCTGAAATATGGATTGAGCTGGTGGCCTGCTACAAACAGCCTCCAGGCCTGCCAGCCGACTACGCCAGTTAAACACACCAATAACAGTCGGAGCCACCAGCTTTTGATTCGAGCCTGCTTTGTGTTGCTCCTGCGCTGTTCGCTCAACGGACTGACTGGACTTCCTGGTGCCACACTATGTCGCTTCAGCATCTGCAGCACGTAGAGTCTTTTTGCAACTGTCAAGATGAAAGTATGTCCTCGGAGTCCTGGGCTGAGTGTGGCTTCTGAAAGTGAGACTGGTTTTGCTGCAAGTGGCGTGCCCACCTACAATATCGCTACGACGCCAAGCCTCCTCACAGTATCATCGCGGGCGACTGGCAGTGCAGCTCCGACAGCGCTGACTTTCCTGAGCATAAACAGGATGTTTAGTAATATGCACGTGATAGATGACTAAGCCACCCTCATGCAGTCAGCACGAAATTGGCTAGCAGAACAGCTTGAGACGCGGGCCGAGACCTGTCGAGCAGTGGAAGCTGAGCCCAGCAATCCCAAAGATGTTCAAACTGATTAGGACAGGCTTCGTCTTTGGTACCGGGACTGCTTTCGGGGTGTATTTGGCGCAGAACTATAGGATGCCGGACATTGCAGCAGTAGTCTCAGCTGTGGTAAGCTTTGGTTGATGTTGTTCGAACTGTTTCACTTTGTTCCCAGACCGTGCAATCAGCATCGGACATTCTGTGCAAAATGCAGACGAAGAAGGCAAATAATGCAGCTGAGGATCACAAGAAATAAGTATGCAGGACTGTTACCAGTCCACAGGCAGACAACAGCATTCGGTAGCACACAGTCAGCAGTGCAATCATGTTTTGTTAGTTGGCCAACGTGTTACATGATCAGCACCACATTTGATCATGAGCTACCAAAATTCGGACAGCAGGAGGAACAGGTTCACAGAAAGCAGTGCTTGCAAGTACTGTTCAAACCACGCAGCCAAGAAGGCGTCGAGAGCAGCAAGCAGGTCTTGTGATATGTTCTGCTCTGCATGCTTGACCAGTAGCTCCCAATGTCAACGCAGCTGTGAAACACAATCCTGGTACACTCTGACAGAGTTCAAAGTCCTTCAGCTTAGGCTCGGCTTTTGCTACAATAGCGCTTTTCTGTATCACTATTGACAGACGCGCTCAGCACCTGAATGCACAACCGTACAAGCATGCATTGTTTAGTGAACCGAATCCGTGGTAAATGTCATCTTACTGATGTACATGCATGATTTGAGGGGTATCTTGTGACTGATGAGCACCAGCTAGTTGCATGAGCTTAGTCAACATGTCCCAGTAAGATATCAGTGTTCGTACTGCAAGTCAGTGTTGCCACCTCTTGTGTCATGCACAATCACCAGCATCTTCACAGCTCAATGTCTTCCAACAGTGGCATGGTGCACTGAGAACCACATGAGGTTCAGTGGTAAGGCAAAGATGGTACAAACGGGACTTTTGCAGGCACACAACCGGTGCCTTCCACCTTTGTGGACAGGCTGCCTGCAATATGTGGCGCCACATCAAGCCATCCTCATGAAAATGCTCTTATTTGGAAGCTGCCCCTTCCCTGAGACTGTTTCGGAGAATTTGAGTGCATGGTGTTCTGAGTTGAGCTCGCAGAACTTTCAGTTCTGGGAAAGTCCAAGCTGAGCTTCCTACAACCCCGGCACGGCATAGCATCAAGTCACTGCATGTTTGCGCAATTTCCTCGACGGGTCTTCAAGGACGCAGCCTAGGTCGCAAGCTGCGCTGCGCTCCCGTCTCGCCACAGATACACCCTTCCAGACAGCAGCTGCTGCTCAGGGTTGTCATTTAGTACTATCCAAGTTCTGTCGGTTCGAACGGTCTGTCCGCCAAGGCTGGCTGCCCTGGGTGCCTGCATGCCTTGACCCATGCCTCTCCCCGGAAGCTTGCTGACAGGTACCAGTAAGGCAGTGATGTATAGTTGCTGTCGCATGCTGTATTTGAAGAGGCTATGATCCAATACTGATAGCTGCATACAAGTGATACCCACATCGATCTCATTACAGATGAATCGCTTGCTGGCCCGTCCAGCAAAAGGTGCCCCGGCGGGCAAGCGGAGCAGGAAGACACTGCTGATGGTGTTTTTTGCACTAATAGCAGCTGTGGTTTTGGCACTGATTGGCTGGATATATACAGACACAGCCCAAGTGAACAGCTTGCATGTGAAACCAGATGTCACAGACTATGGCCATCTGGTGAATGTGGTGCTTGCCAATGAGGTCTTCCCTACAGACAGTTTGTTCAGTCAGCTCAAGAGTTATGCACCCAATGCCAAGTCACGTGCAAGCTGGCAGCACGATGAAGCTGCTGTCAATAGCTCCTGCCCTGTCAAGTACAATCGCATCAAGTAAGTTTGCATACCTGTCTTCCCTGGCTTGTTGGGTCATCTGATGGCACAGTGTTCTAAGTTCACCCTGCAGACCTCAGATGCAATTTGCTTGCACTTACCTTTTGTCAGCTCCGTGTCAACAACCAGAACAGCTACACACATACACGTGTTGGCAGGTTCTTCTTCCGATGCTGTGCTTCAGCACAGCTGTTGCCATTATGTTGTGTGCTGCACAATCTGCATGTCAATTATAACACTGTTGTGTGTTGCATGGTGTGCAGGTACTCACACATCAGAAGGTTCAAGCAAAAGCCATATTTGCTTGGAGGGAAGAGGCAGCCAGAGTGCACCAACTGCCAACCAGAGGGGGTCTGGCAGAATGTGTGCCAGTACCTCAGCAATGGCCCTGTCTGTCCAGCACATGATCAGAAGCATTTCTGGCGCTACTTGGTTTCCCGAGCAGAGGCAGGTGCACCTGGCTATGAAGCCATGCTGACCATGACCCCATGTGACATCTGGCCATACCTCAGAGGACGCACCCTGTGGGTGGCAGGAGATTCCATTAGTCAGGAGTTCATGAGGGGCTTGCAATGCTTCATGATGGAGTTTTGGGACATGACCGTGCATGACATTCGAGGAGAGTATCTAGCAGCAGAGGAGCTGGAAGATGTGCGTGACAGGGTGCCTGGTGGTTGGTGTGTGCACTTGCCTGAAGACACTCGCCTCTGCCATCTACGTGTCAACTTTCCGGGAGAGATGGTCAGGCTTTTGCCTGACTATGAGAGGCTGACCATGAACCGCAGTGACATCGTTGTCTTCAATGTCGGCTTGTGGCTGAATGATGTCGAAACCTACACAAGGGAGATGCAGGAGTTTGTGGACTACCATCACGAGCACAAGGCACGGCTGCCGTTTTTCCTCTGGCGAGACAGCTCAGTACAGCATTTCAACACGCCAGTTGGGAACTACTTCACAGATCCAGTGTCTTGGGATTGCCTACCACTTGGGACCCTGGTGGGGGGGCTAGGTTCTATCACCATTGATGATGACAACATTGTTCACCGAAATGGGCCAGAGGAGCTTGAGCTGATTGTTGAAGGGGGATGGAGGAACAAGGCTGCCAGGCCTATGATGGAATACCTTGGAATCCCACTGGTGGAAACATGGAACAAAACGCTGCCTGTTTGGAAGTACCATCATCATTACCATGAAAACCCTGGTCACAATGACTGTACCCACTGGTGCCACCCCAGCCCTTATCAGATGTGGATTTACGATACATTGCTTGTTTTGAGAGCAACACTGCCACAGGTAGAGGCGCATAACAAGCCACCTGGTAAGTTTAATTTTCTGGAAACAGTACAGACAGATCCTTTTGAAATTGATGTCTAATTTATGCAGCTTTGTCATGAGTACATGTGCAATTAGGAGAGAAAGCATATGACAGTATAGGCTGTTTATGGTCATATCTACCATTGAGATGGCTGGAACAATGCACTTTGTTCATGCAAAGCGTGTACTATATATATATATATATATATATATATATATATATATGCATATATATATGTTTACTGATACTGCACTATGTCGTGTATTTCAGAGAAAGCTTACACATATCAGAAATCTTGCAGGGTTGATGCTCATAGTAACCTTGATCTTGTCTTAAATAGTCTGGTATGGGAGTTGCTGGCTATGTTACCAGATGTCATATGTTTCTTTCTCTGTTGATTGGGAATCCAGCGGAAGATTTACTGCAGCAAATCCTACCAGAGTCATGCATTAAAGGAACACAAGACTTGAAATTCATTCATGTCGGCTGCTAATGCAAAAGCTGCATTCTGGGGAAACTGGGTCAATACAGAGAAGAGCATGGCAGAGTGTGTAGACGAAAGCAAGGTACACAGCAAAACACTATGCTACACAGCTCACCTGCGACTGCAGATGGCTCCAAAACAATCAGTTCATAATCTATCAAGAACATAAGAGTCTAACATAGGTGGGTAATGTTAACACATGTTCAAAACTACCACCACAAAACCTGTGGCTACGCTGCTGCCTGCTTTGAGTTGCCACAGACATTGCATATGGTACTGCTCAAGTCTGTGTTGGCTGAGGTACACTGCTGGCACTGCCAGTAGCCAGCAATGACTTCAAGCTCTTGTGCCGAGGCTCCAGACTGTGACGTCGCTGTGCCTACAGCAGCCAAGACTTAGTGCACTGTTGAGGAGGTGACATATGACAAGTGCGCCAATGGTTTGCCACATGTCCTACGCTGTAGGCTAAGCATTAGCAGGACGCACAGTCACAGCAATGACACCTTATTGCTGTCGCTGATGCTTCTGTACTTGCTGACGAGCTTGTTCACCACGCTCAGGTCACGAAGCTTCATGCACGCAACAAGTAAACTCGTGGCCGGTCAGCGATCTTCAGTTCAGCAGCTACTACAACCAGTCAGCTCAGGCCGCCTAACAGCTGAGACACAATTCATCCTGTAGAAATCGGCTGCATTGACATATTGTGTTCTTGCATGGTTCCAGGCATCTTACCAAATTGGCATCCCGTGGACAAAATCCCAACCTAGCAAATAAGTAAGCTTTGCATGTGTGCCAGTGGAAGAGCTATTCAAAAGTATCGCACTGCTTGACTTGTATACAATAAAGCGTTGGTTCTGGGAAGTGAGTATGTGTAACAAATTGGTAACAGTGGTATGTATACCTGCATCAGCTGCTCTACCCCAAATGTGAGAGCTACTATCTGTGAAGCAAAAGTCCACGCGACGAGGTTTAAGTTGGAGATAAAAGAGCAGCAAAGGGATCCTCACCTTTCACCGTCTGGCGGTTGCGCTTGCTGTTGGTGCGGCTGTTAGTCTGGGCTGCAGTCTGCAGCTCTTCTTCCTGCTCAATCCCCCCATACTGCTCCAGCATGCCACCAAGCCCTTTCTCCAGCTCCTGCACACCACATAATGGTTGCAATTCTGCTGAGAGCTTTCACTGACAACCCATTATGGATCGCTACAGCAGTGCTTGACTTGACTAGCAGGCACGCAAGCTTGAAGACAGCTGAATCAAGACACAGATACAGCAAGGTAGTTTGGCCCACTGGCCATGACTGCATCTGCATAAAGTGAGGTTCTAAGGTGCACTTCGCGCACAACGCAACTATGGTAGAGGGCTGAAGCATGACCCTGCCTGCCTGAAGCGTGACACTGCGGTCATGCAAGCAACCAGGGGGTAGGGAGGTGTGGCTCACCTGAACCAGCTTATCAAAGTGGGAGTGTGTGACATCTGTGAGACCAATGAGGGTCTCTCGGTACTTTTTCCACTCCTCCGGGCTCTTCTGGTCTTTCAAGAAGGGCTCAAGCTGTTTCTCCACCTCTCCATGCAGCTTCTCCAAGTAGAATTCAGCTTGCCCCTGCCCGTCACACACGTCTTATGAAGGCGCATGTAGACCCCAGGTACAAGCAAGATGCAGGAAAAGGGTGTTCAGAACAAGGAAGCAACTTCGCTGTGTGTTTGCACAGAACTTTGGGGCCACTGCTGACAATGCCCATCTTTCCCAGCTATCACTCTCTTCCGTCACTGACGCTGACAACGACATGCTGAGCCAAATCATCCAAGGCTAGGGGACAGAGCCTTGGTTTGCATCTGCAAGCAACACAGCCCTTCTTGAAATATATCAAGGGTTGCACTACAGGGGGCATGCACAGGTAGTGCCAGACCTTCCTGAACTCAAGCGTAATGTATTGCGCGATTTGTGTGATGCAAACTACCACTTTGCCTTTGGATATAGCTTTGGAGCCATTGGCTTTAAAGCTATATCAAAAGGGAAAGTGGAACTTGGCATCACGCAATTCGCGCAGTATATTTCGCTTGAGTTCAGGAAGGTCTGGCACTACCAGTGCATGGCCCCTGTAGTACAACACTTGATATATATCAAGAAGGGCTGTATCTACATGCTGGCAAGGACAACTGCAAGGCCATCACCAGCGCCGCAGCCTGGTGAGAGTCGTACTGGATGGCCTTGGGGGTTCAGCAAAGACATGAGAGAAGGGACGCTGATATGAGAGATGCAAATCACTGTGACAACACCAAAGATGTCAGATCATGCCCTGCACACAAAGCACAGCTAACCCCAGCAGAAGAACCCTTAACACACCACACCAGTAATGACATGTTCCAGTAGAGCCTGCAGGGATGATGCTTGCCATCTTGGCAGATAAGTGCTGCAGACTCCAAAGTCAAGAGTGTTATGATGTTCAGATGCAAACAGCAAGTAGACCAACAAATGTCTTCTGAAATGCATGTTCCCTCCACAACCAGAAAATGATGCCATGAATACCAGGAGGTACTTTTTGGGCTACCTGCAGATTGCGTGTTGTCATCATGAAGCTCTTATGCTGCAGTCCTGTGGCAGAATATGTTTCTTCAGGGCAAATGCATTTCTTCAGACATGTTGCGATCTAGATGCAATCGTGTAGATCTGAACAACTCGTGAACCTGCCTTTGACTGAATGTCAAAGTTGTGGCACTGCTGAAATCTGAGCCATACGCTGAGCAATGCACTGCATGCTGTGCTGCATGGCTCTGAAAGCATCACATGCATCAGCAGCATGTCTACCTGATTGAACTCAAAGAACTCCTGCTGAGGCTTGTTAGTGACAGAGTCATCTGCAAAGCGGTAGTAGCCAAAGGCATAGGTCCACTTGAGCATGCGGCGGCAGTCCACCACCTGGGACCAGGCATCTGTCACAAACTTCAGCTGGCTGGTGGGCGTGGCTGTGATCTCACTCAAATCCTCCAGCTTCTCGCTAATAACTTTGTCCAGCGTTTGCAGTGCCTGCAATACAAACAGTACCTGTTGGCGCACATACTGGTCACTGTGCAATTGCTGAAGGAGTTGCCACTCTCACTGACTTTCTTTTGATCATGTGGCAGTACAACATGAGGCTTGACCCTGGGACTGCAAGAGACTTTACTGAGGTGAGGCAAAGGGGAGGGTGGCCAACAGGGGTATGAGAGCGTCCCAAGGACTAGACAAATGTCTTGTTCAGCATCAGCATGCATGCTGTTGCCATTGCCACACTGTCATCTAAACTGGCATCAAGCAGCCAAGCACTCAACAGCTTCAGCGGCTGCAAGGATGCTTGACCACATTACACATGCTGCAAATGCAGTGACTCCCGTGGCCTCAACATGTTGCAAATCTACCTGCAGTCTGGCCTTATCATTTTCTGCCCAGCGCTGATAGTAGTGCATGTATCGTTCCAGAGCCTGCTTAGCATTTTCGC
This sequence comes from Asterella californica, assembly GCA_036924285.1. NCBI lineage: Eukaryota > Viridiplantae > Streptophyta > Marchantiopsida > Marchantiales > Aytoniaceae > Asterella > Asterella californica. Next base: position 53,093 of record JAYKYS010000145.1, on the reverse strand, counting down.
GCTTCATCTGCTCCTCATCATAGTCACCCTTCTTCCTTGCAACTTCATATCTGCGTTACAGCATTGACTGATTAGGTACAGATCACATGTTACACCATAGACAAGGCTGGCAAAAAAATGCCATCACAGCACATGCTGCATCGCTTCACAACTCCTTTGCGCATCTGAGTGGCAGCATGACAGGCATAAGTCTGAAGTGTCTTCTGCCACAAACTCGTGCATGAAGCTGGCAAGACAGAGAAGTTGTGCCAACTGAGAGCAACCAAATCCTCTGTTGCCTGCTACTGTGAGTGTGCTACTGTGAGTGTGCTACTGTGATTGTACATCAGTGACAGCCCTACCTTGCAGGATCAATGCACTTCTATGACAAGGGTGCATTGCTGTTACAGGGGTAGTGAGACCGGTGTTACAGGGGTCAAGGGGTACCTGTTACAGGAGTAGTAGCCACCAGTGCGCTCGCCATGGTCTGCCCAGTTGCCAAGGCAGAGCCAACAGAACTCGCTGCGGCACTGGCTGCACACCATGTGCATGCACCCCTGAGCCTTCTCTATGGGCCGCTTGCACTTGGGGCAGGGCTTGGTATTTGCCAGGATCCAGTTGGCATTCTCGCTCTCTGCGCTGTTCTTGCGCAACCACATGTTGACAGTTGCGCAGTCCACCTATGCAGCAGCCACGCACCACAATTCAGACGCTGGCCAAAGGTGAAGGATGGTGAGATGCTGCCAGGAGGTTGGGTGGATTGGGTAAAGTGCATTTTGAGCTGACATTGACACATACTTAGTTCAGATGCTGGCCACACATCGGATTGCGCATGCAGCCTGATGCTGATTCAGTAACATGGAACACACGACGCAGCAACTGATGCACTTGAAGGTGCATAACAACACAGGAGCTTCATTTGGACACCTGCATGTGGCTGGGCACATCAGCTGCCCTTGTGACTAGTTCAAGATTGCGTTGTGCACCAACACAGTAATGAGGTGCCGCATTGAGCCACCTTGCTCTAAGTGCAGCTGCGATTTGACTAGTCAAGGTGCTGCACTGTGCACACATACTGCACCTGTCAATGGTTCAGGCCATGAATTGTCCGAACATTGTAGCAAACAGATTCTTGGTGCATGTGAGTGCAGCTGCCATGTGACCAGACGACACAACGCGCTGTGAATGCATACTATGCCAAGGAGCTTCATCTATGGATGCTACCACTTGACCTTTGTTTAGGTAGCACACGGTGTATAAATACTGTTACAGGGGCTTCATCTAAAAGGCTGCTATGTGATCATTAGAGCATACCGGCCGGTGAGCCTCTTCCTTGCAAGAGAAGCAGAAGGAGGAGCCACACTTGCAGGTGACGTCAAGGGGCTCATCAGCGCCAATATCCTTGACACACTCGACAGCGTGCTCGCAGTTCGGCGCTGGACACCAGGTCAAGCGTTTGCTGTCTTCAACAAAGCTACGCAGCTCATACTGCTCAAGCTTCTGCTTGTCCTGATCTGATGATACCCGGCGAATGACAGCCCTGGGAACCTGCAACCAAGCTTGCGAAGGCTCGACATGAGCAGCAAGGAAGCAGTGCAGGTCCACAATCAGCTGTTCTCACAGGTGCAGGCATGACTACTAGGTTGATGGCTGGCTGTTGAGCAAGCTCTAACAATGACACCATGCTTGGCGCAATGAAACCACAACTCATGCATACTCTTTGCAGACGATATCCTGATACATGAAGGCCCCTGCATCAGATAGGTTGGCAGCCACTTTGCATTGAACTCAAGTTCTGCCATGCAACAGAACGGCAAACCAGCAAGGAGTGGTTGCAGGGGCAACACACGGCAGGCATACCACAGCCTTGCAGTCTGGAAGAGGGCAACGCAGGTTCAGGGCAGCAGGCCCTTCACTGATAGCATTGGCCACGTAGCCCTCCCAGCATTCTCTACAGAAGTAATGATCACACATGGATGCATGCATGCTCTTCACTGGATAGCTCTCGTAACATATCTGGCAGGTGACCTGCACAATTGCAAAGATGACCCTTCCAGCAGATTCTACATAGGGCCTAGTTCAAAGTACAGCTCAGTTGTTTGTTCTGGGTCACAGAAAGCACACAGCTGTGATGATGCTATTGTACAAACGCCGACCCTTGCATGGTGCACTAGGCTATCCAAGCTGTGCACACAGCATGGTGTCAACGCTTTTGCAGCATACATTGTGCAGCGATGCAATTCTCCTTGCAAATAGCATTTAGGACTAGCGACAAATGCTACCTCATGGTTTGTCAATGGGGGCTGAGGATCAAACAAGCCAGTCTTGTCCTGAAAGCTTGCTGCATTGCCAAACCACTCCTCCTGTGCTCGATTTGCGTCCCTGCGTTGTTGCCACGTCAGGCAGCTGCAGGAAAGGTTCAGCAACACAGGCATGCATGCTGCAAGACATTACCAATCACAGAACCGGAGGACATGCGCAGCACTGCCAGCATCCAAGCCAAGCACAGCCTGAGTTGTCTCTGTGAGCTCCTGTTGCCGTTCCCTGAGCTGGTCTTCACTCAAGACCACGTATTCAGCCTGTGCAAAGTAGCCGAATTTAGCTTAAGTAGTCGCGTGAGAGAAACCGAAATGTCATTCCCTCACCTGACGAGCCCGAGGCTGCTCGTCCGCCCCCCCGTCAAAGCCATAGTCTCCAGTGTCACCACTGTCCTCACTGTAAGCGATCTCTGAAGCACTATCATAGCTGTCATAGTCCATTCCGGCCTGGGCTGGCCTGTGACAGACCTGCCCAGATCGGGCGATAGCTGAGGCCAAGCTCTGCCTGTCCTTATGCTCGAGCTCAAGAGGTCGATTTGACCAAGACAGGTCCTATATAAACGGCACAGCCGATGCAGCGACACGCAAGACCACAGTCAGGGAAAAGTCTCACTCGGCTCCAGTGATGCAGTCATTCAATCTTGATCAGGGCGGATGTCTGGTAGTGTGCCTGCTGTAAGTAGCAGAAGCCTTGAATAAACGTGTCAGGCCCCTAGGGGCGTTCCGAGTTCTGCCCTGTTGCACAGCCAGTTGCATAGCTGGTGCAAGCAGCAGATCGTGCAATGGCGATTGATAGCCAGGAATTCATGCATGTTCTCGAACCCTCTGCAAAGACATCAAAGTCAGTGCATCCTACATTCATGAATGACAAGGCGATCAGGCAGAGCTGCTGAGACTGGAGGCAGAACAGTTACTATACAACTTAATCTCACCCATGGCAAAGTATGGCTGGGTCCACCAGCATAATGACCCTGACAATGGCGAAGCTGCCATGCGGTCACTCTGTACAGGCATACTGGCGGTGAAGCCTATCACAAATGTCCAGGTGGAAGCCTTGCAGGAACTGAGGAGCGGTGAGCAGCGCCTTGCTGACATGTGGATGTTGGTACTGAGGTTGAATGATGGTTTTGCATTAACATGATTCGGTCAGTGAAGAGCCGCACTTCATGAGCAGCAATCCAGCATAGAGATGTTTTACAATGCTTGAAAACAGTGTAAACATCCTCACAGTTGTGCTGATGCTCCCTGAGCTGTACTCCCATGCCAGTCATATGTTCAACAGGTGTTTACAATATAGAACACATGACAGGCCCCGTACATTGCAAAGGTACGTGTTAGTATGAACATGTTTCTGAATGCACAGCCTTCAGAAGCGTAGGAGATTCTTCACACAAACTAGCTACTAGGTAAATGAATTTGGCTCATGTCACTGTATACAATATTGCAACACTCAGTGCGCATGAGGCATCGCCAGGCTCAACAGCAGTGGCAGAACGGAGCCACAGAGTACAGCTGCAAGCTGAATCATGTTTAATGAAGCATCATGGCCAACCACTTCTGGCAGGATGTGCATGCATGCTGCATACAGGAATGTACCACCAGAAAACAAAACACACAAGGCTGTAGAAGATGCTGAAGACAGGGCTGGTATGACCCCTATCAGACCGTAGGTAATGAGCGCTGCCATTGGAGATGCTGATGAAAATGCCAGCAGGGCCTTTTGTGATTTCTGCCAAGGCCATTTCGCGGTCATGAAGCTGGTTGCGAGGCCAAACGCAACTGGAGCCTTATGCAGCACCATGGCAATGGCAATTGTGATTCCTAAGGCACTGCTGTCGGATCTGGTAGCAGCTCCAACTGCAAATCCATCTGTACACCAAATCAAAAGGTCGAATGCCAGGTGAATTCAGAGCAGATGCATTTTTGAACAAAGCATGTATGGAAGATAGAAAATCAGTCCTGAACTTGCACTGAACTTGGCAAAGTTACATCTGCAGCATATCATCAATGCTGTCACCTGCTGCAGAATGTACCAAAAGCCCAAGGAAGGCCCTTGCGGCCGGGTCTGACCCAGTCTTGGTCTGCATGACCGAACATAGTTGACATCTGCCAAGCATTGAATACAGATATTACGACGCTCTGTCATCATGCAAAGAATATGCATGCTAGCTGCTTGGCATGGTTCCTTTATTGTGCTTACCCATACATGCTTCTTGGGTGGGCCTGCCCTGGCCACTTGCACTTTCCAGGGATCTTCTGGGTCATTGTCTAATGGTGGTGGGGAGGTCTGAAAGCTTTTGCCTCTGGCAACAGCAGTATGTAGTTGATCCAAAAGAAGCATCACAATGAAGCCTCCAATCAAGACACCCCCAAACAAGCCGTCAGGTAAGCGTCGCTCTCCGCCTGCAGTGCTGAGCATGGGTGACGGGTTACAGCCTCACACTTGTGCCAGACCTGGGTGGGCAAGGTAGGGTCATGCGCCGGCGGGATGCATAGCTAAATACCATTTTCTTCTTGAGCTGCCCGGAAAGCCTCTGAGCCTTCAGGCAGAATAACTCCAAGCGCAGTGCCAATAAGCAATCCAGCTCCCACAGCGGAGATGGTGTGCAGCTGAGATTCAGACACTGTCAGGAACAAAGGCGCAAGACCTGCAGGCACTTTCTTGGGTTAACCTCCTTGTAGATCAGAGGCTGAGCCGCAGTGGCACAGACAGTCTCAGACCTGACAGCATGGAGCCCACAAACAGTGCCACACAGATTGCCACCAAGGAGGAGAAGCTTGTGAGGCGCATGCTTTTAGATAATACTCATTCCATGCCGCGCTATCTGTATCGCTATGTGAGTCTCCGCAGAGTGGCTAACGCAAGGGTCTGGTTTACATGGTGCTTTATATGCTGCATGGTCGATGGACTACATGCATGGTCTGTGAAATATATGTCTAAGAAATATATGCTGCATGGTCACATGTTCAGCGCCATAGGCAGTGCAGCTGCAAGCGCCGATCGAACTGTCTGGGGTCAGATCTGCTATGAAGTTCACGCTATGTCTGCGAAAGTGACGCTTCTGCGGGTGTCGATTGGCATTTCATGACTCATTGCATTGGCGTTGGAAGTTCCAGCCAGCATGCTGCGCAGCAGATTGATCAAGCAAAGTCAAAGGCGTACCGAATGATGCTGACTCTACACGTGAAGCATGGCAAGTGTACACATCAAGTAACGGTGAAACAAGACACCAGGATGTTGGAAATTTTGCAGATCACCGAACAGCTCACTGGAGTCCCCGTACGGCAGCAGAAACTCATCTGTCAAGGCAGAGTCTTGGACTCAAAAAGCACTGTCGAGGGTTTGAATCTCAAACAAGGCTCAAAGCTCATGCTGATGACAGCCGGAGGTCAAACACAGGTGAGGCAGATACAGCTCCTGATCCTAGTCACTGCTGCAACAACACCAAGTCTGGTTGCATCACCTGTCATCAAAAGCGCCTGCACATTTGCAGGGCCAAGATGCTGTGCAGAAAGTTATCAAAGAGAAAGCTGCTGCAGCACAGCAACGGGCAGAGGTGTTCAAGCAGAAGCAAGACAGGATCGACAAGATTGCTCCAGCTATGACTGTGCAGGTATAACGCAGCAGGCTTCTCTGACTGCCCTCAAACAACAATCAATCTGGCAGCCTTGGCAGCCTACAATCAACATTTGTTCCGTGTCAGGACAGAGCTTTGCGCTGGGCTGCAGTGGGCATCGCATCACTGCGTGATGAGCGGCTGAGCAGCTTGCCGGAGGAGCTGTGGTCCATAGGGCCGTCAATTCGAGTTGCAGACTTTGGTGGCAACAAGTTGATGTCAATCCCAACATCCCTGACAGCCTTTTCAGCCCTTCAGCGACTCAGGCTGAGCCACAATCAGCTATCTGATGATGGACTTCCATGGCCTGCCCTGGCTGTCATGCCTCAGCTTGCGGTCTTGGCTGTGGATCACAACAGGTCTGCTCTATGCATTGTGTAAGGCAATACTGGTCATCATCAAACTACAGCATGGCATATTGCTACCCTCTGTGGTCTTCACAAGTCACACTGTTCAATCTGCTTATGCTTTGTCATTGGTCTCTCTCTAGCTGAGGACTATGCTAAGTTTAGTATTGTCTTTGAGGCATCAAATATGCACCTATCTGCCATGTACATAATGTCAGGTCATTCACATGCCCATGTGCACCACTTTTGTGTGAGGTGTAATAAACTGTAGCATTTCTAATGTCAGACTTGCTTTCTTCCACAGGTTGAGTATTTTGCCAGATGCTGTAGGGCAGCTAGGGCATCTGCAGAAGCTGTGTCTTTCCCACAATGCCATTGTGGGGCTGTCCAGCCGCATCGGCCAGCTGACCAGTTTGCAGCATTTGGATCTGCGCAACAACTCCTTACAAGAGCTTCCACAGGTCAGGGATGCATCTTAACTCTTGTGACCATTATCATTGTCAAACCATTCGTACACACCCACTCACACCCTCTGCACACTTATCTCTTAACGTATCAGGGGTTTGTGTGCTGAGCTGGCATGAGAAGCATGTCATAGTAGCATCAGAGTCGATTCACACGGCTTGCTGATGCTAGCAACTTCATTAGCAAGCCGTAAATCGTAAAGTAAATTGTGCAAACTAACAACATTGCTGCTGGGCACGCAAGGATCTGCACATTTGTGGGGGGACAAACTGAAGGCAAAGGATCATGCATATGATCCAGATGATTAGGCATGCAATCATGACATGCAGGAGTTGAGCTGCTGCCAGGCTTTGACAGAGATGGATGCTGCTCATAACCAGCTTGCATTTCTGCCAAGTCAGCTCTGCCACTTGCACAGCTTGAGGACTCTTATGCTTGACAGCAACAGGTAACACTTCAAGCGTGACGCCCCTCTCCTGCCCCTGATTGTGGCAACTGATCATCTGGGCAATGATGCAATTCCAGCATTGCAGGCTATTGTTCCTAATGCTGAAACAACCTCTGCTGGGAACACTGATGTAATCAGCAAAGTACAAGTACAGCCCATATTGATTGCATGCGCCGCAGGCTGTCTTCTGTGCCGCCACAGATATTTTTGGAATGTACCTCGCTGTTCACATTGTCTCTCCACAACAACCCCATCACAGCTGCTGCTCTGCGTGACCTGAAAGGCTTCAATGTGTTTGATGAGCGACGGCGTGGCAAATACAGCAAACAAGTAAGAGGCCCTGTCCTGTGTTAAGCATGACTCACTGTACTAACCACACTCATTTTGTTGCATGCGTTACTGGTGGGGGCACTCACAGCCACTGCTGTTGTCAGCACAGCAATTCAGCAAATATTAGCCAACTGGGCCTGCAGTGCTTCAACTCCTGCCCTGGCCATTGTGAGTACCAAAACCGTCTAGTGTTTGCCAATGGCCTTTTCACTGGGCAATAACACTGCTTGTGCAAGCGCAGATGGATATGCATGTCATGGCTCCATCAGACGGCTTCAACGAGGGTGCAGATGCGGCACAATGGCAGCATTGGGCACCCATTTAAAAGCTTTGTAGTACTGGCATGTGATGCCAGGCTGATGATGCCGGACACTGCAAAGCAACTCTTTTGCTGAAGGCACCTGCAGCTGCAAAGCCTGACACGTGTCCGCAGCAACTGTCTCAAGTCATCATCTGATCATACCTTCTATCATTGCTACACATCTCGACTCACAGATTTGCATGCTTGCCAGCGGCAACATCGTATATCCTCAGGCTGTTCAGCATGGCGCTTTTTGGGGCATTTTCCTTAGAGGCCAATACAGCTATCTTGTCTGTTCTGACTAACTTGCCTGATACTCATTCTGCATAACTTGATTGTCTGCAAAGCATGTCACGGTCTGATCATGATGATCAGTCAGCAGTGCATGACATCGCATCAGGGTCTGACAGGCCTTACCCGCCCCTCAAACAGGTGAAGCAGAGACTGACATAGGTGTAGCTCTGACTCTGCTGTAAATAGTGTACAAGGTTTGTGTTGAGCAAAACATGCCAGCAATACTTCTGAGGAGGGGAGATTGCATGCTTTGGGCTTATGCTGACAGAACAGAGGGAGAGGAAGTTCAAAGCTTTTGCCAACCTTCATCCCTATTCTTGGCAAGCGTCTTCAAGAAGGGTAACGGGATGCCCCGTCTTTGGCAAGCTTTTCAGACGCTATGTAGGCGCCCCGTCTTGGAGACGTTATAGGACAGGCCTTCCTTTGAGCGTCCCTGGGACGGACCTTTTCGTGGGACGGTCCTGCTAGGCAGCGTCCCAAGACGCTCCGTCCAACGGGAAGCCTGAAAGGCGCTGCGCCTGAAAGAAGAAGAAGAATAATTTTACAAGCTTCGGCCAGCCAACAAGGCTGATCACTTGTGCCAATTATGGCAATAATGTCATATGTTCATGAAGTCTAAACAGTTTATGACATAGTTCAAAACCCCCAGGTGGTCCTGCTGAGCGAAAAAGGAGCGCATGGTGTCAGTGCAAGGTGTGAACAGGTCTGCATGCTGTTGCCTCAAAGGAGCCAGGGCAGCACACTCAAAAACCATATGCTTTTCATCGCCAATAGCACCACTGTTGCAAGCCAAACAAACTCTGTTAGCCCTGTCTACATGGCCAGCACCAGCCAAACGGCCAGTAGCAACCGGTAAGCCATGACAGCCCAGCCTAAACTGCAAAAAACGCTGCATGCGCCTTCCAGAAACAGGAAGCTGACAATACCTTCTACGTGGGCTGAAAGGCCTGAACCACTGCTCGTATGTGCATGAGACAACACCCTGAGTGGGGGCTGCACGAGGACAATACAGACCGCCGGATCCTGTACTCTGCAACCGCTCAGTCAATGCCTCAACAATACCATCCACATCCACCAATGGCACCACATCATGCACGCGAGGCATCTGAAAACCCACTGAATGTAAACATGCTGCCAATGAGCCAGCCATATTGCAAGCACCCCCTTGAAAGGCATCGGCAAGGTTGTCCAGACAGACAGTATGGTAGAGGGAACCAACAGGAAGACCAGCCAAACTATTCCAAAATTGCAGAGTTTGGCGCCACCAAAACACTTGCAAAGGCAAGAGGCCCAACTCTGTGAGCAAAAGCTTGCGAGGAGTGGATGGCAAAAGACGGCAAATGGTCCTGAGGTAGTAATCATTCAAGCGTTGTAATGCAGCTCGAGCATCATTAGCAGCAGCAACACGTGGGCTATGCATACCCCAGACCTGACACCCATACTGTAAAACAGGCACCAGGATAGCTTGCAACAAATGCAAATGCAGGCTGATGGTGTTGCCACATTGAAGCAAGGAATGTCGCCGTTGAACAGCCGCCCAAGAGCCACCAGCCTTCGACTTGATTGGCGTGATAAGGTGCGCAATAGAGCCTGACTGGTGGAAATGAAGTCCCAGGTACTTGAAGGTGGCAACTTGCTCAACAGGATTGCCATTGCATGTGAAGGCCGCAACTGGTGCAGGCATGACTGACACCACCATGACCTTTGTTTTCGGCACACTAATCTCCATTTGCAGAGTAGCGCAGTAAGCAGCCAAGGCATCAATCAGGGCTTGTAGTTGTTCCGGCGAGGAAGCCAAGAGACAAATGTCATCAGCATAAACTAGCTCCCTGAGCCGCATCTGCAGAATCTGGATTCCAGCCGTAGGAACGGCAGTCTCCAAGTAGCGGTGCAGGCCATCAATGAAGAGGCCAAACAGGGTGGCGCTGAGGGGGCAGCCCTGCCGCAACCCCATGGAGGGGGTTTGGCTGTCCCCAGTGACTCCATTGACCCTCATGGAGAGCAGGCACCCATCATATAAGGACTGTATGGCGCCCAGCATGGCGCCTTGCACCCCCAGCCGGCGAAGGAGATCCCATAGTGTGCTGGTTGTGATTCTGCTGCAACAGAATCATCAGGTTGCTTGTACTGCTTCTGCCCCTTTGTCTGGTACTGCTGTTCCATTGCTTGTTGCTGTCGAGGCTGCAGTTGATCCCTGGGGATGCGCTCCAGATTGGGCCACAAGTCCAAAACATCATTCAAGAGACTCCTTGAAACTCCTTGGGTCCTCATCAAACTTCCTCCACAATGCAAAGTGCGGGCATACACAGACATTTTGGACAATGTGAGTAACGTCTACCACAACATAGCTTGGTATAACACGCCAATAAGCTCCGAGCTTGACTTTGATAGTCTCCCACTTCAAGTGCAGCATGTTCAGGTCCTCAGCCTTGCTATTGATTTGAACATGATCATTGTCGCTGTAAAACCAGACAAAAGCCAAGTGCTGGTCAGAGGATTCTTGCGGCTAAAGGTTGTGTGCCATTGGAACAGAGAACAGCATATGTACCTGCATTCATTGGATGGCTCTGAAACACAAATATCTTTTACAGATTTGCATGCATATTGCGACCAATGATATCATTATTGGCTGCATCTGCAACACCAGTAATCCCATTGTAGCAATTGCATCTTGAAATGCAGCCTTGCATCATCAGTGCAGGGGATACAATGTTAACCCAAGTATCCTGTTGATACACACTGGGCAAATCTGCATGCTGAGATTACAGAAGTCTGCCTTGCATCGTGGCATTGTGACAAGGAAATCAGAATGCAGAGGTACAAATCCACCAGTTGTAAAGCATAGACCAGGGCGCAAGCAGACTGACCTGCCCAAACCATGTCTCCAGACCTGGTCCATCAGCTGCAGTGCCTTGAATCTGGATATCATCCAGGATCAAGTGCTTGTTTCCACCATAGTATGCGTATTTGCGCTCACGGCCAACAAGGTCAGGACGTCCCCGCATTACATCTGCTGTGCCATAAGCAGAGGGCACACCAAGTGTGCGCTTAACATCAACCTAAAGCAGAACATCAAAATGTGTTCTGCACAAGCCCTTAAAGAGCAGACACAAGCTTGGGCAAACTGGACAAGAAGGCATGATCAGTATCGAGACACTACAGTGCGACGACTGTTGTTCCAGAATGAATATGACAAGTATCACTCACTCCAATAATTCTGACCAAAACATGCTGCCAGGCAGCTCTCAAGAATTCAGCTGTGTGTTGCTGACATTGTCAGCTTGCACATATATGCAACAGCCGTAGCAAGGACCTGTTGCATGACAGGCACTTGTAGACCCTGTAAAGCTGCCCAGCTAGCCAAAGTGCTGCAGTGATGGAACTGATGCCACCTTGTCTCTGATGGAAGTTGTGCTACCTGTGTGCACAGATATGTAGAATATGCAGGGTTTTCATCAAGGGCTTAGGTATCTTGCTGACAACAGATCTGTACCTGTGAACTCCTTCTCTGCTGATCCAAAATACAGCTTGGAGGCTGGTCGCTGAGAAATCGTGTGCTCCCCTGACCGAACAGCTTTCTGCCTCTGCAAGCAACATTGCTGTATCATGTATGTGTATGCTACTGCCGATCACGTACTACACACGACTCACTGCACCCTTGCCACCCCCCCGCACATCGTGGTCAGGACGACGACAGTGAGGAGGGCATTTGGGCTGACCAGGCCCCATCGATCACTGACATAGAAGTTCTGGCGCTCACCGGGTCAAGAAAGAGCATATTTGATGCAGGCATTCTTCCAACGCTAATCAGCGCTAGGGGCTCTGGCCCTCGAGATCACTGGGTGCTGATCGCTGTGCATCACGAACAGAAATTCTTTCAAAGGCTAGATACTTTGGCAGAGGTAAGCACGCAACATCTGTCATTCAGTCGCATGGTGCAGCAGCACTGTGTCTGCAGCCTGCACAACCTCTCCCATGAAGTGGATCAGCTCAGTTTGATGTGCAATGCAGGAGCGGGAACAACTAGATACAGCCATTGCTTCCAACACTGAGTGTTGGCTGGAATGCATGGCTGAAGTCTCACACAACAGCAGCTATAAAAACAAAAGGGCTGCCTGGCAGTTGGACTACTCATTATACTGTAAGGAAATTCCTGCTGACTTGCAAGTTCCTGTCGTTGTGTAGGCTCTAGCAATCCAAACATTCGCTTTGAGCTGACTTTGAATGCAGGATCTTGTTTTGAGGCACACAGCCCGAGCGAGTGGACTCTGGCACTTTCACCATGATGGAGGTTGATCAGCTGACTTTGCGTGTTCTTGAGCCACTCATCTTCAGCAACACTGTTACCAACCATCGTTACCAACCATAGCGTATCATTTGATCACAAAACAACTGCCAGGATTATTCAGTCAACCATCGCCTGAGAGGCCCTCAAGTAGGTGTTGAACAGCTCATTCAAAATGCATCTTCCTGTCCTGTGGTTCCAATGACACAACCTTGTCGCAGATGTATACTTGACTTTAAGCATTGAAAACTTGCTGTTCATAGAGGATTTACAGGCAGGTGTCTTGCTAGAGCAGACTAATTTTGTGGCCACGCAGTCTCAGCAGAAGGCCATGTACAAGCCAAGCGCTTGCTAGCAGCGTTCCAGCATGTCAACAATACAGTGTTTGCCAGTACAGAAACCTGAGCAGCAGTTCAAGAGCAAAAGGATGGCCAGCAAGCCCCCCCCCAGCACTGACGCCCACTGGTAAGGTCCACTATTCTGAAGGTGTTGCAAAAACTCAACACAATCAGGGATTTCCTGCAGGAAATCACTTTTGGACTGATTGCAGGGCAATGCAGAGGCTCAGATCAACCATTTTCAATGCTCAAGGTATGTGCAGCTTGTCGACCTATACAGTAGAACTATGATAGGGTGCATCTGAGTAGTCTTGCTGCAGGCACCAGTGAGACAGGCGACAAAGAGAACAAACTCAATGGCGGAGGCTGATGCGAAGGCTCTGGAGCGACCTGCAGGTAGCCCTCAGAGCTAGCTAGATACAACATCAGTCAATGCACACTGAAGCTTTGCAGATTTTGACATTTCTGGCATTCTGCGACAAATCACAGATTGCTTGAATTGGTCAGGTGAGGCTCTCAAGCTCATGCAAAGTCTAGTTTTGTCGGAGGCTGCAATGAAAACCAAAACCGCTGTGCTGCAAACGAGTGTTGCTGTGGCAAACTCATGCAAAGTCTTGTTTTGCAGGAGGCTGCAGTGCAGGGGCTTGAGGATCTGCGCTTACACAGCAAGATCGAGAAGGAGTTGTACCCACTTCTCAAGCCCGTGTTCCACCTACGCCCCTAGCCTGATACAAAGGACATTCATATGGCGGTGAACCAGTATGCAGAGTGCAACAGCAAGGAAAGCTTTGTCGACAAGCGTGCCCCAGAGCACGCCGGGAAACGTAGCACCCCACAGCTTTTGACAGACTTGACAGCCAAGGTGATTTCTCAAATTATAATGCATTGCTTCCAGCTGATGCTTTGTTGATGTTGCTGATGCTCAAACACACTATGGCCTGTTCAGGCTGGTTCCTCTTAGCATACCCAAGACCATGCTGGTTTTCAGCATCTTGGGCATAACTAAGCATTTGATGCTCAAATTGAATTTGTCGTGACTGTAGAACAAGAAGCAAGAGGTTATGCATTCAAGTGTTCTACACCGCAGTTGCGCTTTCTGAAGTTGCTCAGTATCTGCACTAGGCCGTGATGCAATTCTGCAGCAGTAACACAAACAATCTGTTTGACTTATAGACACAACTTGCAACTGTGCCGTGTATGCATCGAGACTGCAGTTTACGCACACTCGCAGGTATAAGAGCTGCAAGAGAATGTCTCGTGCTTGGAATTTGCAATCAAAGAGGAAGTTTAGCTGCCAATGCAATCCAGCGACATACTTCCAGTGTTCAGTTTGTGAAGTGCCGCAGTGTCTACAGCAGGATTCAGGAATCTTGACTTGCACATGCTGGCTAGCTAGCAGCGCTGCAATGAGTCTTGTGGGTCAAAATTAGGTTGATGCACAGGACTGTTAGGCTCATAATACAGAGCTGTGCTTCAGGTGTTTGTAAAATACTGTACATGTATTGCAATTGTGTTGTCAAGTAATTTGGCAACCTGAGAGAACTTTTTGGCAGATGCTGCACAAGGTCCAGTCATAACACAAAGTAGTAACATACTCCTCAATCAGTCAGAGACTCATAGGCGTTACTCGAGCGTTTCGGAAAAAATGTCTGCAAAAGGACTGTCTGAAATGCAGCGTGCATGGCGCAGCGTCAAAGTTGAGCGTCGTAGGACGCTCGGTCTTGCAGACGCTCCAGGAAAGCACCGTCCCTGGACCGTCTGGCTAAAAACGGGGCGTCCCAATTCTCGTCTTCAGAAGGGGACGCTCCCAAAGCGTCCATGACGCCCCCCCAAAATTAGGGATGTTGTCACAAATTGAAGAACAGATTTAGATAAAGATCATGCTCTCACTAAAGAAATACCATCCACGACTAGCCTACTGACCTTCTAAAACAGACAAAGCTGCAAACCTGCATCGACACAGGATTGATGTGTCAGTGTTTCTGGAAAGAGCAGCATGCGGTTGCCTGAGTGGCTGAGGAGCTAGCATTCGTGACCATGCATATAACTCACAGGCAACAGCTATGCCATTGGTGCATACGTACCCTGTCTTGCTTTCTCCCTTGATCAGGTTAGGGAATCCCTGGCAAACCGGCCAATGTAGGTAGATTGTGAGCTCCAAGTTTGAATTACCATAAATATATACAGGTAGCTGAATTGCTGCCTGCTAAAAGTCTAGAGTTGTTAGTAAAATGTATGTCACGTGTATGTTGTTGATCCAGCATGGTGAAGCACTTGTTGCGCAGCGTTGGCGCCTGGTTGGTCTACCTGTGCAGGGGCATCGACATCGAAGCAGCGGTGCATTGGTTGTTTAGATCACCATCCACCTCTTTTTGGCTGCAACAGCGAGGCCTAATATACCCATAAACGAGGGAGTTGTAGCGACTTGCAGTGAAACAGCGGACTCCCTCGCTGCCTGAGTTGCTGGAGACTTTCCTTTTGGTGGACATTGTCATTAGCGATGCACAGAGAACAAAGTGGAAATCCTTTTGGCGAGGACGAACAACAGCTTGACCCGCGGGGGTTTTCCGTAACGTTGGACCGGGACACCTTGTACTCATCGTGGTTCCAGCTTGCAGACGCAGGTTACTTCCCTTCGTTATGTCTCACGTCGCACCTGCAGCACCACTGCAAATTCTCCCCTGCTACAGCAGTAGGTTTACCCGTGCGTGTCACGCTGTAAGCTCTGTCCTTCACAGTGGAACTTTTGGTGCTTTCAGATCACGATAACAAGCTGACTGGGCCAGATGCGGTCAAGTTCTTTGAGCGAAGTCAGCTGCCACGGCCACTGCTAGCCAAAGTGTGGGCTTTGGCAGACAGCGCAAGAAAAGGGTATCTGGACCCATCCACATTTGCAAAGGTAACTACTTAATGCTGTATCATGTGAGCCGCACGCCCAAAGCCCGAAGGCCATTTGCATTGCAACAACATGCATTTTAGCAGGCTCCATGATCAGTTTTGTAAACCAAGTGACCGCAAACTGCATGCTTGTGATCTCTATCAGACAGATACTGCACAGTAGCCTTGCCACCCGGTCACAAGCTGCTAGAGCCACTTGTTTCAACAGGATGGTGCAAAGACAGCAGCCAAGAACAACAAGCTCGCAATGAACACAGTGCAATTGTGGTCTCATCAGCAGCGGTGTATTGCAGGCAATGGACATGATCTCCATAGCTCAGTCAACAGGCGACATCTCTGCAGACGTCTACCGACAGAAATCCGCCAAACCCATTGCGACACCTCAGTTAGCTGGCTTGGAAAAGCACAACCAGAAACTGCAGGAGGAAATGCAAGCAGCACAGAACCCTTTTCAACATGGCACCAGCACCTCAGCTCCCACTGTGCCCAATGGTGTGTCACCATTATACTAACATGCCAGTGAGACAGCATTCTGCAATTTCGGTTGCTGCTGGTTGCTGCTTGTGTTGTCCTCAGAAGTCGTATCACACAGTGGTACTCCACAGATATATCTGGAAGGCAGTCTAATCTCATGCAATGCAAAGTGCCTGAGCACCTTTGCATGCTGATTGTGTGCAGCCATGTAATTTGTTTCCTGGAGGCGTTACAAGCAGCAATTCAATGGTTGCATCACTCAAGTGGCTTTAAGCA
The DNA here is from genome assembly GCA_036924285.1 of Asterella californica. NCBI lineage: Eukaryota > Viridiplantae > Streptophyta > Marchantiopsida > Marchantiales > Aytoniaceae > Asterella > Asterella californica. The sequence continues at coordinate 36,723 of JAYKYS010000145.1, read as the reverse complement.
AACTAAACGCTGCAGTTTGTAGTCAGCTAGGCAAGTCTCATGGCTTCAAGCAAAGTCACTGTTGCAATCTCTACTCAGCCCGGCAAGTTTGTGATGACATCAAGTGTCTGCCAAAACCCCTTTTCCCCCCACAACCTTCCTCGCCCCCCTGTTCAGCTGTGTTGCAGCACATCAGGTGCCTGCAAGTGCAGGTGAGCCTCTTGTCCAGCCCAGGGGCATCAACAGAACTCCCTCCAACAGCTACACCTACAAGGGGTCATCCCAGTCTGCTGGGGGGGCAACTAACAGTGGGGGGGCACAGTCCAGTTTTGTGTCCCCTGGCAAGCAGACAGCCAAGGAAGCTATGCGGCGGGCGCGCAAGCCTCTGTCTATGAAGCACTGCACCAGTATCATAGATGGCCTCAAGACCATATACTTCAACAAGGTGAGAGGCCTTCTGTGGCATTTTTTACCTCCCTTGGGTGCCATGCATTGATGCCTTTTCATCGTGCAGTTGCACTTCCTGTCTGTGCCTGGTGCAGTGACATGAGCTCAACATGAGGCAATGACATGAGCGCAGAAGGCAACAGTATGTCGCACCACGATCAGGCGCCAACAGCATGCGTGCTGTGCTGTGCTGTGCTATGCTGTGCTGTGCTGTGATGTGCTGTGCTGTGCTGTGCTGTGCTGTGCTGTGCTGTGCTGTGCTGTGCTGTGCTGTGCACTGCTGTGCTGTGCTGTGCACTGTACAACAAAGAGGCAGCATCTGCATCAGCGTTTCAACGCATGCTGACCCTTTACAACCATTCCTGCAACAGCATCAAAATCGTGAGTGCTGTTCGTCCGTTTTGGCGTCATTTTAGCAACAATGCAAAGATGCACCGTGTCGGGCTGCCCTGCAATGCTAGCATCACAGCTAACATGGACAATCTGGTTGGTTGCAGATCCGCCCCCTGGAGGAAGCATACAAGTTTGGCAGCTTCTTCTCGTCCCTTCTGACAGAGTCAGACTTTGAGGCAAAGCCCTCGGTACTACTGCTGGGGCAGTACAGCACTGGCAAAACAACTTTCATCAAACACTTGTTGGGCAGAGATTACCCTGGCATTCACATTGGGCCTGAGCCCACTACAGGTCAGCCTGCTTTTTGGCCCATGCAGAAAGTGCTTGATCTGCTTTCCAATCCTTCTTGGCTTTTTGCTTGCAACAGTACCTGCAGAAGTGCATTGACCAGCCTTCTGCCTGTCACATGATGTATATGTTGCAGATAAGTAACACCAGGAACTTGCACTGCCAGAGTCAATGTGCGGTTGCTGGAGATGACCAAGTGTGACTGGTCTTTCATGTGTACAAACCTGTGGATGGCTCTTAGGTTGCAAAATATTGTGATGAAAAGAAAAGGCAAGGCAAAAAAACGTGCACGCCGTGAGAGATCATACAGGCGGCCTCTGGCCCCCAAAGCAGCTTGTGCGTTGCTGTCCTAAAACAGGTGTCTCACGATGCTGATGTGATGTGGTGCATGCAGATCGGTTTGTTGTGGTGACACATGCCTTGGAGGAGAGGCGTACCCCTGGCAACACCCTCATTGTACAACCTGATCAGCCCTGGCAGGTATGCCAGTCTTTACTGTAGGACATCACACGTTTGTGCTCATTGGGTGTGCCATATGGTGTCAGGCTTGCATGCTGCAGTACAGAACAGCTGTACATGCAGAGTTTATGGGCAGTTCTGATACTGGTGTTTTCACGAATTCAACATGAATATGATTTTGTGGATGCAATGCAACCAGCTCCATTGCGGAGCAGTGCAGTCGAAGTGTGGAAGGGCATAAATCTGAGGTTGAGCTGCCATGCAAGTACAGGCAAACACACTCAAACTGCATGGCAGCCCACCAATTCCTCCATGCTTCTGCCGCGCTGCTCCACACTGGGATTGCTTTACGATGCAATCCAACTTTGCTATTGCAATGAGGCAATCATGTGTATCACCAGGCATGCCTTGGGCGCATGCGTCCACACCTGTCTGGTGATCTTCTCCCGAGGCTGCTTTTGTGAAGTCATGCTCGGCATAGGGCCCACCCTCATGGCAGAAGTCTGGTGAAGCGGCATGCAGCCAGGTAGCTGCCTTGTCTGCCCAGTGCAGATTCTGTTGCCTGTCAACTGCTTGCCATTTACTATGCTGTCTTTGTTCTTCAGGGGCTAGCACAGTACGGCAATGGTTTCCTGGCCAAGTTTGAAGCAGCCAGCTGTGCCAACAAGCTTCTGGAGGAAGTGACCCTGGTGGACACCCCAGGAGTGCTGTCAGGCGAGAAGCAACGCATAGAGCGCACCTACAACTTCATCGACGTGTGCGGCTGGTTTGCTGCGCGGTGTGACCTCATCCTGCTGCTCTTTGATCCTCACAAGCTGGACATCAGTGATGAGTTCAAGCAGGTTTGCAGTCACTCCCTTGTCTCTGTACCGTTCAACTTTTGGCTCTACACTTGGCAACTGAGATGCGATTGTTGACGGACCATCATACACAGGTGCCTGTACAACATTCTGACTAGGTTGGCAAAAAGACTGCTGGCCCTGCAATGAACATGACCCACCCTGGGCATCAGGTATGCAGTGAGAGAGGACAAGCGCTGCGACTCTCTGCCAGTGTCTTTGCCACCCTAGTTTTGGAACAGGGTGCAGGTAGCTATGTGCATGCTCTGCGTGCTATGTTCTGCAGAGCAACATGCCAAGCCCCATGTAACAAAGTGGCCCATGTAATGTGAAATGCCAAGTAGTATGTGTGGAGGATGCTGGTGTTGATCACACCCCACCCCAAGAGTCTTCTGCTATTTGACAAGGACATGCCTCTGGCAGGACAATAGGCTGCTTCACAGGCTGTCTGCCCAGTATACTACTGCAGCATGCAGCATGCTGTAGCAGCCATGCTTGCATCCCTTCCACCTGCTGCTGATGCTGTTTCAGCTCTGCTCTGCTGTGGGCATTTGTTGCTTTTCCTGCCCACCATCTTGTGTTGCCCTACATGTATGTATAGTTCAGCCCTGAGACACCCAGAAGCGATTAAGCAAGAGATGTTCAAATATCAACACAGGTTTTTTGAGCTGTGTTGATACTCTGATCATCTTTTGCTTGATCCCTTTTGGGCTTTTGAGGGCTGAAGTACACATGCATGTAGGGCTGTCGAAGGCATAACACCAACTGTCTTGCAAATCCTCAGCAGCTTTGCAACTTCAGGTCATCAGCACACTGAGGGGCCATGATGACAAGGTCCGGGTGGTGCTGAACAAAGCAGATCAAGTGGACCAGCAGCAGCTGATGCGTGTCTATGGGGCGCTCATGTGGTCCCTTGGGAAGGTTTTCAAGTCACCTGAGGTATAATTGCACTCACCTGTACTTATACATGTGAATGTTCAATGAGTCACGGGCTCACCAGCTTGGACTGATGATCCTGACATTTGACACTGCACACGACTCGTCATGGAAGCATATCAAATATCAAAGACACATGCAGAAACTCACACCAGTGGTTTTGCAGTTGGACAAGCAATACGCTTAACCTGCATTTGTCAAAGGCCAAGCTAAGCGCATGGGGATTTGCAACACAGACATCGTTACCCAAATTCTCTTGCGTACCCTTGTTTTGCACTGCTTTATTGCAATTCAGTGTGCAGGTTTGGTATGCTAGCACATGCACTTTGTGGTGCCCTGCCCTGCGCTGGCAGCTAGGGTGAAGCACTGCGTCACACCTATAGCTGTATACTCAGTGCATGCAGTCAGGCAGGATCTGCTCACAGCTACAGCTACCCCCAGTCTATCCGCACAAGCTGCATCACCCTCACATTGCTCAGCGGCACCCATCTGACTCAGGGCCATTGGCCTTCAGCTGCAGCCCTAGCCATCCCCCCGATGTGCATTCAGATGCGCTCAGGGTAGTTACCATCATCAACATGGTCATGCAAACAGGCGATGGCTGATGCAGGTGTGCAAAGTGTACATTGGCTCCTTCAATGCCGATAAACCCATCAGGACTGACATGAACCCCTCGGGTGAGGAGCTGTTCAACAAGGAGCAGTCAGACCTGCTGCAGGACCTCTTTGAGATTCCCCAGAGGAGTTGTGACCGCAAGGTATGTGGCGGCGCTGTCAGTTGCAGCTTGTCACTGTCACCAGTGCTGACCTTGACATTGCAAAGACATTTCTGGCACATGCGTGCACGCATCAGTTGTCATTGGTTTTGTGCAGGCTTGCATGAACGCTAGTCAGAGGCATGCATGCAAGTCAGCTTAATGTCAAACTAACACCTGCATCTCCTTCAAGCGACTTTGGTGGTTGGGACTTGTAGCTAGCATGTCTGGTGGTACGCTGCCAAAATAAAGTAGTATGAGGGCAAAGATCAGGTGTAGGAACCAAAGGATGCCCCAATAGCTCATGGCAGACAGTTGCCATAAGGCCTTGTCTGCTCTCACGTTTGAGTGCAAGTGGGTACAAGCTTGCCCCAAGACAGGCTAGCCTTGAGACAAGTGATTGCAACTGCACGCACCTAGCTAGAACCTGATCCCAAGCAGCATGCAGTTTTTATGGATAACCATTTCGCTGCATGTAGAACAGATGAGACTTACCCTGAACGCCATGCAGCTGGGGCAGTGCCTGCGCAGCAGACTGCAAGCAGCGATCTAGCCAGCTCTGGTTTGCTTGTGAGTGCGGTCACAGCTGTTGCTGCTTGCTGATCAGGTGAATGAATTTGTGAAGAGGGTGCGTGCTGCCAAGATACATATCCTTATCATGGGCCATCTGCGCAAGAAGATGCCTGCCATGATGGGAAAGCAGAAAAGCGCAAGAGAAGCTGCTGGCCAACCTGCAGGCAGAGTTTGGCATGGTTCAGAGGGAATACCACTTACCCGCTGGTAGGAGTCCTGCAGTCTTGTTTGCTGCAGCAACAAGACAACTTGTCTACTTCTCTGGTTCTGCTGCTGCAAGTATCAATGCATGTGTCTCATCATGCAGCTATCATGATTCATAACCTGGTGTTGACATTCCTTTGCGTCAGCATAATGGGCGGTGGTGCATCGCTATCTGTCAGACAATAGGTCTGTACAGCTCTGAACAGCTGCAGAGTTTTCTTTATGCAGCAGCAAACAAATTCGCCACCAACTGCCTGCAGGAGACTTCCCAGATGTGGTTAGGTATAGGGAGATCATACAGGCATATGATATCACTACATTTCCTAAGCTCAAGGAAAGCATGCTCAAAGCCATTGAGGATTCATTGTCAGTTGACATTCCAAGTCTGGTCCGTCAGTTTGACAATCCATATGCATGAGAAGGTGACAAAGGGTCTGGCAGCTGCAGAAGGTAATCAGTGCTGCATCAGTTGCGTGTTCTGGTTGTCCTGCAGCAGAGAAGTGCTATCAGCAGCACAACATGAAGCAGGCAGTTGTCCCGGTCAGCCGCAAAGTCTGAGGTCCATTGCTGAGAACCATTAGTAGTCACTTGTACTACAGTGCATTACATCCAGGCGCTGAAAATGTTCAAATTCGTTGTTGAGTACCTGCAGCAACACTGAACATGTTTGCGTGTGCTCACCACGTCCCAACAACATTGTGCCTGTGCCTAGGTCCTGTTCACGTTTCCTGCTTGATGACTGTACAGATGCAGCACAGTGTTGTTTTGTGTTTTGCTTTACAATAACGTGAGGGCGACAAGGCGGTCGTCGTGATGACTAGGGTTTTGAATGGCGATATGAGGACATTTAATTCAACAATCAACCATGTTGCAGCAACATTTTGGTTATAGCTTGGTCAACGATCAGCAATTTTGACATGAGTGCACAAACTTTGCACATCACGTTACTGAAACTCGTTCCGTTGGCTTGATCAAGCCGCAAGGTGTAGGCATAAAGACAGGGGTGTTGAGTAGTATGGGTGACACACATTTCGATTCCGGAGACATGTTCATCTTGGACAATAGCTTGGACTGGCTGAAGTCGCGCAGAGCTACCGCGCGACTTGCCATGAAGTCTCTGCAACCGTCAGCAATCTGGCAGTTCTGTAAGACGAACAGGCTGCACTTGGGTCAGCTATCAGCTGGCTGACTCAGGAGGGTCGATTCCTGCAGGCTGCGCTGCAGGCTCACAGGTGAATCCTGGTTTGGGTATGCATTCTTCTGCAACGCCGTGCTGTCCGTTTCATTACGTCACTGTTTTATCATCGACCTACCGGCTGCTTGCTGCTGATGGACCATCTTGATCAAGGTATCTGTTGCACAGTGGCTTAGTCAGAAGCCCCTGCAACTGCTGCCGATGCTGTCGACCGTGTTATACACACAGATTGCCGCTTTTAGGCAAATTTTGTGCCGCCTGGCAGCTGTTGCACGGGAACAACTGCATGTTGCAGGTGTCAGACACACGATGCTATCATACTGTCAGGCAGTCAGCATAGCTTTGCTTTCCTGGCTGCCTACATTGCCTGTCACGCACCAGCTTTCAGCACAGACTTGCAAAACAGCATTAGCAGTGGCGTCCCACCAGAAGCAGCAACTATGCTGCGCCCTGACCCTTAGCAGCTAATATCAGCTGCGAGCTGGGAATTCTAAACATGCTGGATGGCTGAAAGAGTACAACGCTTCTGGCTACTCCATTAGCACCCAACTGCCAGCAAACCTCACTGCAGAATCATGGCGGTCCTTGGATGCCTGCAGTCCCTAACAACCTGACGCTGACTGGAAGCATGCCCAACCTACCAGATGCATGGGGTAACAGCAGCAGCTTCCCCCGCCTGCAGTCACTCACACTTGCTGCCAGCGGCCTTAATGGCAGTCTTCCCGTCAGCTGGCACCAACCCACAGCCTTTCCAAACTGAGGACCCTGAACCTTAGTCTCACACAGCTGTCTGGCACTTTACCAGCAAGCTGGCACAGCCCATGCCTTTCCTGCCCTCCTGGAGCTTGATCTCTCTGCCACTGCCTTACACGGTATAGCGTTGCCATTCTCCTGAACATGCTTTGTCTATCAAAGAATCCCAGCTGCTGCTTGTCAAGTGGCCTGTTTCAGTGTTCCAAGGATCTCTGCTGGAGAACTCATTGTGTTTCCTTAGGAAAAATGATCCCATTGACTGTCCATGCAGGCACGCTGCCTGTGCAGTGGGGTAATCACGGAGCCTTTGCATCGCTTTCATCACTACGGCTGGTAGACACACTGCTGAGTGGAGTCCTACCAGCCTCCTGGGCAGGCAACCATTCCCTGCCGTCCCTGACCGTCCTGGAAGTAGGCCTCAGCAATTTGACTGGACCGCTACCAGCAGAATGGGGTAGTCCAAGCGCATTCCAGCGCCTGAAGGCATTGTCTGTTGTAAATTGCAGCATCTCAGGTACAACGATTGATGCATGCAACATGTCTTGACTGTCAGACAAGGTGCACCTGACATGAATCACTGCCATATGGAGCTCAGTAAAACTCATTGAATTGAATTCATTCCCTCATATGCCGTCAACACTGTCAACAAACAAGTTGGTAAACTTGATGTTACTTTAGTCACCCAGCAGATATACAACGACTCAGTGAAATTCTGCTTTGAATGGGTCTTTGTGCAGCATAAAGGTTTTGTGTTGCACACGCCAAGCTTGTTCTTGCTCAAGTTTTCCAATTATTTACACCATTCCTATCGCTATGAACACATCATTGTTGCTATTTTCATCATGCTGGCTTTTCATTGCTGTGGTCATCATTCAGGGTCTCTTCCAGATTCCCTGGCTGCAGCTGGAGCTTTCAATCCTTGTCAATACTGATCCTGTATGGATGCCATTGTCGGGCAGCATACCGCCCTCCTGGGGCAGCATGGCTTTCCCATCCCTGACATGGCTGCAACTTGGCTTGAGCAGCATATCAGGAACGCTCCCCATTGAGTGGGGCAGCACAGCAGCCTTTCAGCGGCTTCAGCGCCTCACCATTCTCAGCACAAACAATCAAGGTGTGTGTGAATGCAATGCTTAGTGCCAAACACAAGGGAGTTTAGTGTCTGCACATCTTTTTGGGTGACAAGCAGGTAGCGTAGGGACACCTTGCACCCAGAGCTATAGCAGTGTTGCGCTACCAGGCACAATGACATGTAACAGCGAACATCACAAGCAAGTCAACGTTGCCAAATTTTGGTGACGCTTCAAGAAGCCATGCCAACAGCTCTGCACCCACTTCCAATGCCTACAGTCAGACATGTAGTGTTGTTGCAGGTACCCTGCCTGACACTTGGGCAGACACTGGTGCCTTCCCTGCCCTATCATCCTTGTCAATTTGGAACTCACCTGTGAATGGCACTCTGCCTGTGTCATGGGCCAGGGCTGGAGCTTTGCCATCGCTCACCAGCCTAGAACTGGGCGGCTGCAATTTCCATGGCACCCCTACCAGCTGAATGGGCCACTGCTGCTGCCTTCCAGCGCCTACTCTACCTGCACCTCACCAACTGCAACATCACAGGTATGCTGTTGTAAGGTCTGAACGTACATTCACTTGTTTCATAGCTTTGACTTTGCGATACTGAATTGTGTAGCTGCAGAATACTGAGTAGTGACACGGCTGCTGGACGTATGACCCCATCAGCCTGCCTCTGTCTTGGAATGGCTATGTTTGAGCATGACATGCATTTGGCTGAAGGAGCTCCTGAACGCACTGTCCTTCATCCTTGCTGAGGCCACAACTTAAGCACAGAGCTTTTACTCTCTCGTTTGTCACTGTTGCTATCACTGTCACTTCAGGCAAGGTGTTAATGCAGCTGCTTGTTACTTATGATGTGGTACCTTTCACAATCATGCGCATGTTGTCACACACACAAACGCTATGTAGCTCACACAATGAGACTAATTCTGCTGCTTGTTTGTGTCCTATAGGCTCCTTGCCAGCTGCATGGGCGCAGGCAGGCGCCTTCCCTGCCCTCTCCAGCTTAGACCTATCTGGCTCCCCTTGCTGAAGGGCAGCCTGCCATCCTCTTGGGGCAACCTGCCTTCGCTCGTAGATCTGAAGTTGGGCGGCAGCAGCACTCTCACTGGAGCCCTGCCGGCAGACTGGGCCAGCCCTGCTTCCTTCCAACAGCTGCAGTCCTTGCGCATCCACGACACAGCCATCTCAGCTGCTGTGCCGACTGCTTGGGGGAGTAAGGCGGCGTTTCCACAGCTAGTAGAGCTGGCATTGATCAACAACTGGCCGCTTTCTGGCCAGCAAACAGCACAATCCAACACTCTTTCAGCAAGCCGTGACCAGCCTGCTCAGCAGCAGCAGAGCCTGTACCCACAAGACAGACCCACGAATGACTCTGCGAGTCAGCACGAAGGGGCCTGGCCAAGACTGCAAGCACTCATTATGTTTAACTCCTCACTGAGGGGCAATGTCCCAGCATCCTGGGGCAAGTCAGGTATCTCCGTGTCCTGCTCCCTCATGCTGCTCCCTATGCAGCCTGATGCAGCTGTCGAGGTCTTGCTTGTGGAATTTTGCTAGATTTGTTCAACTTGTCCAGGTTTGTCCATTCTTGTGTGGGGTTTGGGTAAGTCGTAATGATGCATTTGCTACTCATAATCAGGTACAGCCATTTCGTGTCGACAGCTGCCTCTGATTTCTTGCACTGCTGAAGACTGCTAAGTATCTCGCATAGAAAAGCTTCTGTCACGATGCCTTACAGCATATGTCTCTCATCATATGTTCAAGTCACTGCTCAACATTGCAGTACAACCTCAGACACTGCAAATGCTACCTGCAGGTGCCTTTCCAGCGCTACAACCCTGGTCATATCACACAATCTGCTCACAGGCTCTTTACCCTACACCCTGCCAGCGCAACTACAAGTCCTTGACGTGTCAGACAACCAACTCAGCGGCTCCATCCCCACTGGATGGGCTTCTCCAACTCTGCCCCTGGATTACAGCAGCTATTCCTCTTCAAGAACCGCCTCTCTGGCACCTTACCGCCCACATGGCCTTCCCAGCTTCAGTTACTACAGATCAATGGTAACTCCTTGGCCGGCACCCTGCCTGGCGAGCTTGGCCAGCTGCAGCAGCTGCAGGCCATAGCCTTGGGCAACAATGCCTTCACTGGGCAGCTGCCTGCCGCTTGGGCGGCGCCTGGTGCTTTCCCATGTCTCCTCTACCTAGACTGCAACAGGCTGAACATCACTGGACCCCTTCCAGCCGCTTGGGGCAGCCCAACTGCCTACCCTGTGCTGGAGAACTTGTTCCTGTATGGCACCACTGTCAGTGGGACTCTGCCTGATAGCTGGGGTATGGCTGTCGGGGCCTTCCCACACCTTAAGGAGCTGCAGCTGTCAGCAACACTGATCAGCGGCAGCATCCCAGCAAGCTGGAGCTCTGCAAGTGCGTTCCCTTGGTTGCAAGCCTGCACACTGCCAGCACCCAGCTCAGCGGCCCCATCCCAGCCTTCCACAACACAAACCTCAGCGTCATCGAGATGGACAATGCCCACTTCAGCGCAGACTTGAGCGGCTTCTGGAACAGCACGTCCACCTTGCTCGCAGCGTCACTCTCAGGCAATGACATCGCCAGCTTCCTGCCTGATCAGCCTACAACACTGGACCAGCTCACCTTTTGAACCTGGATGGAAACCCTCTGCAAGGGGACAGTGCCGCTGTCCTGGCTGCATTTGGGCGAGTTCCTGTCACACGTCACCTTCCTCAATGTTGGCAGCATGTGGGGAAGGTCCCTAGCACTCAACAGCTGGAGGCAGACACTGTGCCTAGAGAAAGACCTCTACAATGCAGATGTCACTGGCCAGCAGCTGCTGCAAATCCCAGAGCTTGTCGGTGGCCTGTCCACCCACGAACTGGATCCCACCAATGCTAACTTCACTGACTGGACCAAATGGGTGCAGAACAATTCTGATGTCACAGCTGATGTTGTGTTGCAACTCCTGCAGCTGTATCATAACCAGCTTGCATCCGTGCAAGTGCTGTGTGCAAACTCCAGCTCACGGAAAGCTGTCATCGCCCTGTGGCTGACGTTTGTTGCCTGCTGTGTGATCATTGTGGTGGGTATCTGCTGCTGAGGCACAAATCAGCATCCCAGTCTGTCATGTCTGCAAAAGTTCAGCAGTCAGCACTCTTTGTCAGAGCCTCCATGCTTGCACACACCATGTACAAAGCACTGTATGGGCTTGGTGGGCTATCCTTTTACTATTATGATCTGACTACAAGCATTATGGTGCTGGTCCAAGTGTGGGGCACGTGCAAGTGTGGGGCACGTGGCCAGCTGCAGTGTTGCTTACAATTCTGTTGGTTCACTTTGCCGCAACAGGCGGCATTGTTGCATTTCAGGCCCTCGTAAGAATGCCATACTTTTCCAGCGACAGACTTTGCTCTACTTGGCTCCGACTTTCTTTGGCTGTTGTTCTGACTCCTTGCGTTATTCCGGTGGTGCTTTTGCTAGATACAATTGCTTTTGTGCATGAAATCATGGTGTGCTTGAAAGTGGTGACCAAAGTGCAGACATGGACCTACTGGCAGGGTGTGTACAGTTGTGCTCATCAAATTCAGCGTAGTGTTCAAGCTCTAGGTGGCGTTGGTCTAGGTTGGATAGATCTGAACAACTATGAACGCATGCACAATACAGTTGCTGCTGTGCTGCAAAGTTTTCCAACAGTCCTGTTGAACTCTGTTCTGTTTTCCCTTGGGAACAAACCTGATCACGGCATTTTCCTGTCAACAGACCTTTTTGTGGCTGCCATCATAGCATCATATTTAGCAATGCTGAAATGCCTGGTGGTGGTGTTATGGCATGCACAGAAGGAGAAGATCAATCCCATTACATACGCAATCAGTCTGCTTGCTGGGAGCACCTTGCAAGGCAAGACAACACTGTCTGGGGAGGCAGGACAATCACAAGAAGCCAAGGTGCAGGAAATTCAGATGTTGACACCACAGTACTCAGGAGCTTCACTGCTCCCAATGGGTAGGATAGACAGCCTCGTACCTCAGAGTGATGAGTACATATGGCCGCAGTTGACACCACAGCACTCATGATCTGCACTACTGCCGTTGAACAATGTAGGGAGCCCGGCTTGTCAAAGTGAAAAGTACAGTTGGCCACGGTTGAAATCCTTTCCGAGCACAAGTAGCACAGTCTAGGTCCTGCTGTAAATACCAGACTGTCGGGTAAATAGTGCCTTTGTTGGGTAAGCTCAAGTTCGTACTTCAGCAATAGTTGCTTCACAGTTACTGTCAAAAACCGTTTCTCAGTATAGTGTGAGATCAGCAGAGGCAACAGCACCAAGCCTCAGTTTATCAGGTATCAACCCCTTGGGGCTTGTTCTTTTACAACATAAGAGCTTTGAAGAAGAAGAAGAATTTTACAAGCTCCGGCAGCCAACAAGGCTGATCACTTGTGCCAATCATGGCAATAATGTCATATATTCATGAAGTCTAGACAGTCTATGACATAGTTCAAAACCCCAAGTTGGTCCTGCTGAGCGAAAAAGGAGCGCATGGTGTCAGTGCAAGGTGTGAACAGGTCTGCATGCTGCTGCCTCAAAGGAGCCAGGGCAGCACACTTAAAAAGCATATGCTTTTCATCGCCAATAGCACCACTGTTGCAAGCCAAACAAACCCTGGTTAGCCACAAGTATGTGCACTCACGCGCATACTTATGACTGTGCATATGTCAGAACCGCAAATTCGAATCACAATTTGTCTTTTATTTCCTGAATTAGTCAACGTCAACGCTCGCCATACAGGTAGGTCAGGGTGGAGCCTTCCACACAACGGCACAACGCTGAAGCAAACTGCGCTGAACCTTGCCGCGATATTTGGTACAATCTGCACTATCAGCAGTGACGACTTTGCTCTGTCGTCTATGGGATTGACTCACTACAGGGTTTGCAAGACTGCCGAGTCGTCGGGTATAGCCCGTCAGTATGCTTTTGCCTTGCATAGCTTTCAAAAGTCAGCCCCCACGTCAGCAACGTGACCGCTGCGGGCGTATGAAGCCCTTCCTGAAGGTAATACGTCGTTTGAGGGTTTGACATGCCGGAAGCCACTTCAACTTGCACGTGTGCGCGCACTATGTGCCAACCCGTCCTTGCTTGCAGAGGGCTTGCCGGCCTTTCAAGGTGCTTGCGAGGCCCTTCAGGTGCTGCTTCCTGCCTGTTGCAAACCCGTCCCCTGCGGACGTCAGTCAGGTAAAGACAGTTGACAGTTGACAGTGGACCTCTTACCTGTTGCCCAGCTCCGGAGCCTGAACTCATACAAGTCGATGCTTGTTGGTACACATATGAGCTTTTTGGGCTGTATGTGCCTGCCTCGGCTGGGTTTCGCCTCTGTGTACCTTGCGTTGCACTGTTCTGGCTCAGAGTGTTGGTGCTGCAGGCTATAGACACACCTGCTACTAAGGCCCCTCGCCCTGCTGATGGTGCCATCCTGGTTCCCACTGAACTGGCAGCCATGCCCACCTCAAACAACCGCGGAAATACCTGCTCCCAGGGTATCCTCCATATGCACAGGACAGAGCTAATTCCCCTACGCCCTATCCTCCCACATGACCCTCCATCATTGGTGACAGCGTCTGCAGCGACATCAACTGGTGTATTTCTACACAGTGAGGGCAACCGCAAGCAGGTCATGAGTCATCTAGAGTATGTCCAGCCTGACAGCTTGGTGGCAGGCAGCCACTGCTGGTATTGTTGACACCATTGTGGATGACCTCGTTGAGGACGCCCTGTTGTATCACAACATGGCGACAACCTGTGCAGTAGATGCTGTGGTGGAGCAGCTTGTCAGCGAGGCCATCTCTGACAGCGAGGCCATCTTTGACAGCGAGGCCATCTCTGACAGCAAGGCAGCCAACTATGCCATGAACCAGAGAAAAGAAGCAACCATGGCAGCGGATTCCATCCTTGATCAGCTAGTCAACGATGCTGTAGCAGATGATGAAGCAGCACAGATCGAGGTAGTTGACACTGTGCTTCATGACCTCGTCAGCAATGCAGTTCTTGATGTCCGGGCTGCACAAGCAGAGCTGCTGTCCGACAATAAACTTTCCCAAGCAGTGGATACAGTGTTGGAGCAGGTCATCAGCAGTGTAAGTGAAGAAGTACGGGCTGAGTCAACAGCAGCCGTGTGCCAGCCATTGACTACTCAGAACGGCCCTGGTGAGCCAGGTGACAGTTTGAGCAAGGAGCTCAGCATGCAGAGCATGGCTGAAGCTCACCAGGCTGTGGGCCCACACCCCTCCTACTTACAGCATGACGATGTTGGAGCAACCAGGCTGCAGGCCAGACAGAAGGTGCAGCACTTGAGGAGGAAAATGGAGCTGCTGAGCAGGAGCATCAGTATCCAGACATACCAGGTACCCATCCTTTTCTCACACTTGCCATTGCAAAGTCGATCCACTTGTGGCTGAAACTTTTCAACCTTCTCACGTCATGGGCAACATCATGCCAGCTTCTGCTGCTGCTGTATGTGAAGCTGGGTTTGCTGGTGTGCCAGGTTTGGGGCGATATGTTGCTGAGCATGTTTGTTGTGGTCATGCAGGAGGAGTGGGTCAACTACAAGTGAAGACCCTAGGGCAGGGCCCACACTGGATGACCATCCTGTCTGCTCCCCCCAACCCCTTGGCCTCCACCTCAACCCCCCTTCTCATCCTGCTGCCCTCCCCTGCAGCCCCGGCTCACCACCCCGCTCCCCCTCCAATAACACCCTCCTCCCCACTGTGCTCAAGCTGGCCCTGGTATGCCTCCCAGTGACGCCCTCACCCTCACCCCCCACCCTCACCCACTCCCTCACCCTCACCCTCACCCTTTTGTCTGGACTACATGAGCACTGTGTTGCTTGAGCAATGTCACAGGAGTACACAGTCACTGTAGACACTTTCAGCTGTGTCCATGGTTAATGACCGCATATTCTAGTTCCACACAGATGACCTTGCATAGTGCGTGACTGACACAAAAGTGCTGACTCAGCCCATGCTGGGAAAGTCTGTGTGGTATTGGAGTGCCTTAGCAACATGCATTCAGGAGGAGTCAGCTGGCTGTGATTGCTCAGAAGGCTCCTGTGGCACTGTACATGGCCTGTGGATGCTCTGTCTCTGCATGCCTGCAGCTGTCTTGCAACATGCCTGAGTTTATCTGTTAGAAGGCCCCTCTCCTCGGCACTGCACTGACGACACTGCCCGGCCATGTATGCAAGCATAGGAGCACATTCCAAAGGCAGCCGTATAGCAGTATGTAGTACTCTTCCTGCTGTTTCTGCATGTTGCCTTACTCAATACTCTTGTGATGGCTGGCAGATGGACAGGGCAGACAAGAGTGTGGCCACAAGTAGGCTCATGGCTCAGGAGGCGGTCATCATACACCAATGTGCCCACCCCAATGTGATCCCCTTGGCTTTTGTAGGGGTGCAGCTGCCTGCTCAACTTACACCCCTGCTGACCCCTCCAGGGTGGTGTACTTGGGTTTCCCCTGGCAGACCTCTCACTGGAGAAACGAATGGGGTCAGCCCCTCTCCCCCTGCTCCTCCCCCCCCCCCCCTCCTGTTTCTGCTGTGTGTATTTTGTTTTGATATTGAGCTCAACATGTCTGCTGTTTGCTATGGTCTGCATGCTTTGTGAGGTACATGTAGTCCTTACACTTTGCTGTTTATTGCATGACTGTTTGTCGCAGCTACTCATGAAGTTACTCATAAGCTGCCGCTTTGATGTTGCTTTGACATGTGTGTTAGTTGGGATGAGATCCTGGCTAGGTGCATACAGTCACGGTCAATTGTCAGGCTAGTCTATTTTGGGTTAGCTTGTACCACTTTGGTATCAAGCTGCTTTCACTTGTGGCAAAGTTGCCTTGCAGCACAGCAGCGCTGTTCGACACATCCAACACGATAAGCAGACAGCATGTTCACAGAGGTGCATGCACCTTGAGACTCACAGCTGTCATGCATTCATGCAGGCAGGAGGTATGGGGCAGGTGCACCCCAAAGCAGGTCCTCAGGGGGGCCAGGGGAGCTGCCCAGGGCCCTTCTCTGCTCACCCTGCTGGGATATGGCAAGGCAGTGCTGCACGCTTTAGCCCATGTGCACCGCTGTGGGGTGCTACACCGGGGCCTCACCCCTGACCACCTGCTGGTAAGCAACCCCCCTCCCTCTTTCACCCTGCCTCACCCCTTCCCTCTTCAGCCTTCCTCCCTGAGCCCTCTTTCCAATCCACCGCCCCTCAGCCCTTACTCCCCCCTCCCACCGCTGCTCCCTCCCCCCAGTCCGCTCTAACCAATTGCACTTCCCCCCCCCCCCTCCCCCCCCCCCCACATGCTGCTGCCTGCTTGACCATGATGTTGCGCTCACCCTGTGCCACATGGCAGCAATGGCACAGCACTGTATGTCTGTCATGTGACTGAGAGGATGTTCAGCTGTTGTGTCATGCTGGTTGAGATGATATTGCATGTTTCTTGAGCTTATGAAGGAGTAGTCTCATGCTGATGGTGCTTGGTATTGGAGCTCATAAAGTGCTTGCGTCATGCTGCTTGTGGTGACACGGCAGCAATGTTGGGCTGGTGTGTGCAGCTGTTCAGTCAGCAGAGTGCAGCAGCAGCATCAAGGGGGGCTGGAGGGGCAGGGGCCCCCGCCCCCCTCAAGTTCCACCTCAAGCTGGGTGGCTTTGGCACTGCAATGCATCTGAATGATGAGGGCTGCGCCCTGGACTACTCCCCCTACAGGTCAATCTTACATCCATCCTTTCCTCACATTCTCTTGCATGCATTAGTGCCTTTGGCAGTCCTGCCACCATCACATTTGACTGCAACTGCACACACCTAGCTAGGAGCTGACCCAACCAACTACCTTTTATGAAGATAACAATGGGGGAAGATGGGTGCTGGTGCCGATCAACACGGTACAACTTGTGAGTGTAGTTGGCTAAGCAGTGAGCGTGACTCAAAATGCACCAGTCATGCATGCTGGGTATTATGATTGTCAAGCACGGTCGCATGACTCTGAATGAGAACCCATGGCTGAATACGAATATACTGCTGCAGGTGTGGGAAGGCTACACCCCCCCAGAGGCCCAGCAGGGCCACCCCCTCACCTCAGCAGCAGATGTGTACCAGTTTGGTGGACTATGCTACTTCATGGCAATGGGGTCCCCACCCCCCACCCCTCTTGACCCCACTACAGGTACCCTCTTCATTTCCCCCACCCCCCCCCCCATCCCACCCACCCCCCGTGACCACACTACAGGCACCCACTTCACTTCCATGGCAGTTAATCATATTACTGCCATGGCTCAGAAAGCAATGGGAACTACAAGTCACAAGCATACGAATCTGTTCTGCTGCACAAGCACTTGCTTGAAGGCATTACCTGCTACACGACGTGCTCTCTCACTTCACACTTCAACCTCATGCTACACCCTGACCATCAACTTCAGCTCGTGAGGCTGCTAGCTTGGTGTTCCTGAGGCACATTGCTTTCCTGTGCAGGAATCGCTGAGGTTCTCAGCCAGGCTTGATGCCTGAGGAGTGGCGAGCCCTGGTTGCTGCCTGCTGGGCAGCCAAGCCGAGGACCGACCCACAGTCTGTCAGCTCCAGCACCAGATCTGCACCCTTCAGCAGAGCCTCAAGGCTTCACGTGCTACTGTTGGTTCAAGGTCTGAGACCCCGCCCTCACCCTCACACCCTGGCATGATGACCAGGTCCAAGGCAGCTCCACTCGGCATTGCTGCTGCTGCTGCTGATGCTGCTGCTGGAGCTGGTCGGCCTGTTGTGCTGCCCAAGCTGCTGCAAGGGCTGGACCAGTGGATGCCGGCACCCTCCATCCTCCACATGCCCAATGCTGCAGAGAGGACTGCCCCTGATGTGCAGTCTGTGCACAGCATGCACAGCAGTAGCAACAGCGCACTGGCTGGCAGTGGGGCGGTCTCGGGGGAAGGCATTGCAGCAGTTCATGCTGGAAGGTTGCCTCCAAAGAGGGGTGACTCTGCAAGTGATGGCTCCTGGTCGTGGAAAGCAGGCCTGAAAGGCAGGTCTGAGGCCATCTCGGCTGCATTCAGCAAGGGCATTGCAGAGGTGTCAGTGAAGACAGCCCAGGTGATGCAGCAGTTGGCTGATACCCAGCTCTCTGCCCAGCATGGCTCCAGACATGATGCAGCGCTGGTCTGAGTGACTGCTTTTGTACATAGCCTGGGCGGCAGAGGCTCCAGACCAAGTTGTCCCTCTAAGGACATTTAGATGATGATATGATAGACATTTGATTGAGTCTGCTGGTCCATGCAAGGCCCTCTCGTGGGTTGCCATCAGGTCTGAAGGTTTTTTGTGAGTAGAAGTAATGGCTAGCAACTGTTGCAAGTCTGTGTGTTGAGCAGAATGATCATGCAACACTGTTCTTTTTTGATGCCTGTCAGGATTTCACAACTGTCAGGTCATGACATATGTGTTGAGTCCATTTGTCCTAGGCAGCGAGATCAGTCTCTTCTGCCCACAGTACCTTCCATATAAAGCTCCGTGGCATTTATGACTAGTTTTCAGCTTTAAGGTTCACGAGTCTTGTATTGGTAGAAAGGTACCAAGAATAGACACTTTCAAGTCGGGTAACTTCCAGTAGTACGGTAACTCTCAAATGTTGTTGCTGTGGGCACAAAAGCTGCTGCTCATATGCATGCTTGACATACTGTCTGTGCATGCTTGATGTCACTGTATGCTAGGTAGTGTGAAACTTGCAGTTTTACTGCGAATTGTGAAGGTCACCCATTGACTCTTGTTGGGTCGAGCATTGATCATGCAACTTTTTTCGCCACGCATTGAGAATCAGCTGCAGAAGTCAATCCTTGGAATTCCAAGGTCAACTGAATACTGTACACACATACCTGTTTGCGTCACAGCTTCGTTCATCTTTTGGTTCGTTCAGACCAGGTGCCTTGATCTTGGCGGAAGGAGGAAGCACTGCCAATAAAACACCCGGGGCGCTAAGCGAGAGATGCCTTGCATGCATATGAAGAGCGCTGTCTTGCCCGGCTCCCGGTTGTGTCCGTTACCGACAAATGCACCAAGCAGGGAAGCTCGACAGCGGCAAACACAACCGTTGTAAGGCTTCATGACTGAATGCTGTTTCTGTTAAACCGGCTTGCCACCCTCAACTGGAGTTTTCGCGAACACTGCTCCTCCGCAGCAACATACGATCACTGAGGCACACCTGCGTCATGTGCAGTGTGTGCCAGACCCTCGGGACAGAAAGCAGCCTCATGCCTAGAAGGGCTATACTGATCAGACCTTGCAGCGACCTGGATCCTGCCGGTGCAGCAAGCCAAAGGCAAGCCCTGCATGGAACAAGCATCATCATGTCTCATGTACTGGGCGTTGGCACAGTTCTGAGAGCAGCACATGCACCTTGGACACCAAGAACTTGCGCTCTGGGTGCAACAATGCAGAGATGCATGCAGGATTTGCTGGATGGGATGGTGAATCAGCTGCTTTAGGCTCGTGTGCATTAGGGAAGCAGGAGATGAATGCAGACGCAATGTCTTGATGTGCGACGGTCACGCCCACATTGTTGCCGTGTTCATCAATCCTCACTTTGTTGCCTGCAAAGTATTCCGTGACTGTCTGCCAATGGGTTGAACACCAAAGAGTTTCCGCTGTGCATTTTGTATAGCAGGTTATGTTACTGCAGGCAGGACAGCACTACAAGAACAGACTACAAAAGGCTCGCAAAAAGCAGCGTCAGCAGGTGAGTCGGTCAGGCACAAGCCCTGCTACCATCTCTTGCTCTTCAGACAGAGCTGCCTTCCATCACCCAGCATTGCCAACAGAGCTGCCAAACAGCTTTGGCAAGTAGGCTTTACAGCACACCCTGATGTTTGTTGCAGCCATTCTGGTAGTTGCCGCAGCAACCACTGTTCACAAGTGGACATTGTAGACTTGCATCTTGGTCTGCACCTGTCAGTGAAAGGGGTGTTATCTGATCCTGGTTGGTGTGATTGCAGCCCATGTAGGGGTGCCAGTTTCTCAGATGGACGACACCTATGTGAAGGAGTCTGCAACTCTCAGTGAAGCAATCATCAAGTATGGCACCTTGGACCTGTATGACCCTCAGAGAGTACAGGTCATCAATGTAAGCTCACACTCAGCAAGGCCGCTGCTGGCCATTGCCTTTAAGCTGCCATTCATGGAATGCAAGCCTTGCTGCTAGTATCAATGCTGGTACCAGCTGGATCAAACAGACCAACTTTCTGTCGGTCACAGTAGCCACCTGTTATGTTTTGCCCCCCTGTTTTTGCCCTCAACATCGTGTTCCTGTTTTTGTTCACCCAATGTTATACGATCACAACTTGTTTGCAACATCAGCCCTCCTTTTGCCTAGAGTCCACGCCGAGACACTGCCTGACAGCTGTTTGATCAAGACACTTGCTTGCAATCAAGACACAGTCTGCACTCATGTTGTCAGGCTGACATGTGCAATCACCCTGCCCTGCACGGCCCTGCCCTGCCCTGCCTTGCCCTGCCCTGCTCTGCTCTGGCCCTGGTTGCTCCCACAGTTGGACTTGCCCTCTGGCGCAGCTTGTTCTGAATGGTCAGTCGCTACCCAATACAGTACTGGGTGTGTGTTTTTGATGGGTGAGCTTGAGGGCCGTTGCTGAGCATGTTTGTGGCTTCTGCTGATGCTGTGTGAGTGCAATGTGTGCTGCTGTTGGTGCAGCTTCTGAAGACGGATGCTCGCAAGTGGACCAGCAAGTACGCTCGAGGGGGCAGTGTCAGGAAGCCCAGCGCTCGCAAAATCTACATTGTTGTTGACGCCCTGCAAGGTCACCTCACCTCCAATGGGTGAGCCTTTGCATCTTACACCAGTGAGAAAGAAAAGCAAGGCGTATGCCCAATGAAATCATAGCGGGAGCTTCTGTGCCCAAAAGCTGTCCATGCTTATGCCAATGACCATGCATGGCAATTCAGACTCTACACACATTGCATGCCTTTCACTGCTGCTGATCATGTTAGCCAGACGCCATCCAGTTCCTGTTGTAGCATGGCATTGCACTGCTTGCAAAGGACTGTCGTATTGTGATGGACTCACCCTCTTCACATGAGCTAAGCGTTTGCCATTGCCCTTCCGCAAGTGATGCTAGGTTCTGGAAACAAATCAGGGCTAGTATTTGCTAGTCCCCTTGGACATGCCCGCCCTGAATGCTGCAGCTGGCTGCATTGCAGGTTTGCCCCCTTCCCCAAGACTAAGATGGCGAAACTTTTGGGTGACATTGAGGATGCCAAAGCTTTGCTGGCTAAGGGCAGCTGAGACAAAATAGACATCGAGGCTTTGTCAAATGCTTTCGAAACAGACGCCACCCGACTGCCTGTCAGGTGTTGTTGATGGAGGCATATTGCTGCAGAAAGCAAGGGTGACAATGTGGTCAGACTTGCAGGGCCCATGCTATATTCTCTTGCTTGTGCTTCCAAGAGCTGTGCCTAATGGATCTAGTCTGACAGAAGAGCTACTTGTTATGTGGCTCAGTGCACAAAATGCTCAGGCTGATCGCTAGCTTTGATGGTAGTTGTGCACACAGCCAGAGGTATTCATGCTACAGTGGTGTCCGTCTTTTTGCACTGAGTAATATGGTACTGACTGAGCAGAAGTGTTTTTCATTTGTCTGCGCATAAGATCATGACACTGTATGGCCACGCGTGTGGGTTTGGTGCAGAACAAGATGCTGCAGAGAAGAATTTTCTTGGACGTTATCAGAAACGCATCGCCTTTTGTCACAAGGCATGGCACTGTACCAAGCACATAAATATCAGCCAGCTTGTCACATCTTCATGGTCTCTACTGTTGTCACTCTAACAGCGCGAACAGCCTTCACAACAACTTACTCACAAGCGGTCTAGTGCCAGCAGGAGATGTCTAATACTCTCAGGCACAACGTTCCTTCCTCACCAGAAGGAGCAGCCTAGCCTCACCAATGACATCTAAATCAAACACGCAAAGATACTACGGTGCAGCCGGAAATACCAACAGCTGATCATGAAACAGCAATCAGTCTCAACACATGACAACTGCAGCTCTTGCTCACATCTAAAACTGTTATTACTGTGCCAGGCAGCTCATAATACTATGATTCAAACAAGGAATTATTCTGTGTAGTTGCTTCTCTACAACGCTGTTGAATTCTCTGCAAATGCTGTTGAATAGGTTCAGTGACCCTCTGGATTCCAACTCAACAGCAACTTGTGACTCTAAGTGCTACAAATGCAACCTGCCAACATCTTTGCTCAACCTAAGGGGAGGGAACTGGGGCTGGGGCTTCTGCCTGCACCACACAAGTGAACACAACCATCTTCAGAAACCAGCACAACCAGATCCCATATTCAGATACCACAGCTTGTGGCGAAACGGCTCGGCCAAGCCGCAAATGCTGTGAATGATGTTGACTATGATAGCGCACACCATGCAAGGGACAACATGCTTACCTGAGCAGAAGCTGATCGCCCACATGATGCATGCCATTTAATGCCACTGGAATTGACAACACAGGTAGGAAGGCACAGCAATGTCTGCTGCTAACTAATGTGCATGACGTCCTGACTCTTGACATGCAATACAACCTCAGTTGCAGCAGCATAGTACCTATATCTACTCTACTTGAGTTGTCTAAGTGGGGGATGCTGCCGAGGACGAACTTGGGGAATCAGATGAAGCTGAAGTAGAGGAAGCCGAGGAATCAGCTGGAGAGTTTGAAGGGGGTGTAGCTTGCTCTGGGGATGGAGGTGGGGAGTCTGGGGGCGGAGGGGGAGGCGAGGGGGCTTTGCTGACAGAGGGGGTTGGGGTAGACGTTGGCTGGGGGGTAGGCGCCCGGGTGGGTGCAGGGGGAGGAGGAGGGGTGGAGGCTGGGGTACGGGAGGGCGTCGGAGCGGGAGTAGGTGCTGAGGTAGCTGCTGGGGTAGCTGCTGGGGTTACCTCGGGGCTTGGCGTGGCCGCTGGGGTAGCTGCTGGGGTTGGGGGTGGGGAAGGCCTCTCAGTAGGAGATGGGGTGGGTGCAGCTGTGGGAGCCGCAGTAGGTTCGGGGGACGGGGCGGGTGCAGGTGTTTCTGCTGGGGTGGGGCTAGGGGTTGGGGCTGGGGTTGGGGCTGGTGTTACCTCGGGTGCTGGAGCTGAAGTGGGCTGGGGGGTTGGAGCTGTGGTTGGAGGTGGTGTGGCAGCCACTGTGGGGGCTGCAGTTGCTGGGGGGGTCTGACTGGGGGTCGGGGTCGGGGTTGGGGTTGCTGCCTGCGTTGCCACACTTGTGGGTGAGGGAGTTGGGGATGGTGTTGGGGATGGGGATGGGGTTGGGGGTGGGGTCGGGGATGGTGTTTCCACTGGAGCTTGCGTGGCAGCCAAAGTCTGCGGCGGCGTAGCTTCAGGAGTGGAGGTTGGAACTGGGGTTGAAGCTGGGGTCGGGGAGGGCCTAGGGGCTGGGGTAGGGGTAGGGCTAGGGATCTGCTCAGGGGTGGCAGCTGGGGTGGGGGGTGGAGGCGGGGGCAAGGTTGGTGCCACTGTTGGTGCAGCAGTTACCTGTGGAGTAGGCGTGGGAGATGGGGTGGCTGCTGCAGTGGGTGCAGCAGTTGCTGCTGTAGTCGCTGCTGCAGTTGCTGCTGCAGTGGGTGCAGCAGTGGGTGCTGCAACTGGTGTAGGCGTAGCACCTGTACACCAGCCATTCACACATTAATACATTGGGCATGCCAAAATATGTAACAGCAGCTGTATGCATGTACAGCCCAGCAAGCAACGTACTGGCCATTGTGGCTACATGCAAGCATCTCACTTTTCAGCAAATTGCCATCAAACACCAAGAACATTGTGGCACAGCACTTGCACAGCCAGAAGGCAGTAAGCCAATGCAAATACATAAGAGTGTGTGTGTGACACATGCTTGGTAGTTGGAGCAGACAGTAGTACTTGGGAATGGAGCAGGGGCGGAGCGGGGGCTGGGAGGGGGGTTGGGGCTGGAAGGGGGCCTTATGGGGTTGGGAGGGGGGCTGGGGCTGGGTGTGGCCACAACAGCACTGGTAGGGGGAGGGGGGAGGGTAGGGGAAGCTGGACTAGGGTCAGAGGTAGCAACAGGGGTAGGGGTAGGGACAGGGGTAGGGACAAGGATGGGCGCCTGAGTTGCAGCAGGAGATGAAGCAGCAGAGGGGCTGGAGGAGGGGCTTGCAACAGGGGCGGGGGGTGTAGCAGTGGCTCCTGGGGTTGGAAT
The DNA here is from genome assembly GCA_036924285.1 of Asterella californica. Classification (NCBI taxonomy): domain Eukaryota; kingdom Viridiplantae; phylum Streptophyta; class Marchantiopsida; order Marchantiales; family Aytoniaceae; genus Asterella; species Asterella californica. The sequence goes on along the minus strand of JAYKYS010000145.1, from coordinate 12,573 downwards.
GGGGGTGGGTATGGGGGGTGCAGACTGCGAAGATGAAGGGAACACACTTGGGGCTGCTGTGGTAGCTGGGGTCGGGCTTGGGGTTTCAGCTGGGGTGGGAGCTAATGTGGGGGCTGATGTGGGGGCTGTTGTCGGAGCAGGGGTGGCGGCTGGGGTTGGGGATGGGGTTGCAGCCTGTGCCGCTGCTGCAAATACAAAACACCACGCATCAGCACTATGTATCATTAGTACTATGTATCATCAGCACTTGTGTAGTGGTGACATGCAGACAGCATTGCCAGCCATCTGCTGTAGATGTCAGTTGTCATGTGCTGGCTACAGATGCCTGATAAACATGCAGTGCGATCACTCTATGTCAACACTGCAAACAACCCCACAAACAAAGAGATGCGCGCAAGGGTACGGAACACTATTGCTTCTGCGGCCTGTATGGAACAGCAATATCAGCATTGGCTGCTATGATTGTCACAAACAAGACGTGGGCAGCTGCAGATATGTGCGCAAAAATTTGATACCCAAATCTCTGAAGGACCAGCCAAACAGTGAGCCAGTATATGCCCTTGAAACTCTTGACACCCAAATGTGGCAATCATGCACTTGACTGAACCTTTTCGGGGTAGCATGTACTGATGATGTAATTCAGTGATGAAGATACAAGCCCAAGTCAAGTCAGCCCCACCGACAGTTGATTGCCGCTATACGCACCTAGCTAGGACCTGATCCCATTTACCAAACCTTTTCAACAATACTGAAAATACACACCTTGTCAATGATACTAAAACTAACACAATGAAGAGTGGCTGAAAGGATGTGTATACCCCAGCTTGAGGTTTCACCTGCCTCTGCACTGACTGAGCCAGCACGGCTGCCAACTGGGGAAAGGGAAGGGGTGGCGACTAGGCCTTGGGATGCTGTTGGGGACGGGGAGGGGAAGAAGTACGGGAAGGTGCTGTTGGGGTGACAGTGTGCTGCCAGCTGGTGTGGTAGCAATGGTGGGAGGGAAAGGAGGAGACATGCTGGGGGGTGTAGCGGGTATGCTAGGGGGGCCAGGAGGGGATACTTTGGGGCCAGCAGAGCGGGTGTGCGGGGGGAAGAAACATTGTATAAGAGGGGGTTTGAGGATAGCTTGGCAATGACACACTCTAGCCGTAGGGGATGCGGATGGGGATGGCAAAGATGCTGTGGCATCAGCATTGGTACCTGCCGCTACGAGGGCTGGAGTTGGGGTTGGGGTCGGAATGGATGCCGGAAGGCTCAAGCATGCAGGCTCAGGTAATTGAGCTGAAACAGGGCTTAAAGCAGGGGAAGATGGGGAAGCCCCACCAAGGGTTGGGGATGGTGAAGAAGGGAGCGGGGATGCCCCACCAAGGCTTGGGGATGGTGGGGAGGGGAGCGAGGATGCTGCAACAGGTGATGGGGATGCTGCAACAGGCGGTGGGGATGCTGCAACAGGTGTTGGGGATGCTGCAACACGCCGGTGGGGATGTGCCAAGGGGTGGTGGCGGTGTTGGCAGCAGGGCGCTGGGTGGGGACTGACCCAGGGGGGCAGGGGTGGGGGTAGGGGAGCTGGTCTGGGAGTAGCTCTAGGGGCTGTAACAGCAGAGCTGTCCCCTATTGCAGGGGTAAGCCTGCCACTGGGCCGGGGTGTGCTGGAGGGGGGCAGCAGTGGGGTCTGGGGTGGAGGGATGCTTGCCGGTGGGGGAGGCAAAGCAGGGGTTGGGGGCGTAGGGGAGAGCGCAGTTACTGCAGTACACACGGTATTACGTCCAAAATGGCACAGGTTGACACAACACAGCTCAAACACAACCGAGTATGCAGACGACACAGATGCAGGCACAGATCATCCATGAGAACAGCACAAGAAGAAGCAAGGGACAGGGCAGTACCAGGGCTGGGTTCTGGTGCAGCTGCAGGGGTTGACTCAGGGGGTTGAGGCTGCTGAGCAGCAGGGGTGGTTGCACCCACAGCAGCACTGCTGCTAGCGGTACTGTTGCTGCTGCTGGAGTTTGTTGGCTTGGAGTAGGGCTTGGGGTAGGGTCTGGCTGCTTGAAGCAACAGGGCCGGTTGGGTGTTTGGCACCACAGGACCGGCGGGAGTGACGCTTGGCGTGGCGGGAATGATGGTGGGGGCGGGGGTGGCACCAGGGGCAGGGGTGGTCCCAGGAGGGGGTGGGGTTGGGACAGCAGCTGCCACAGCTGCGGTGCTGACAGTGACTGCTTGTGTTTGGCTGTTGAGGCATTGGTTGATGGATGGGTAGTTGAAGAAATCGCTGTAGATGGCGGTGGCGGTGAGATTGGATGTGAAGCTCCCTCCACAGATCGTGTCACTGGCTTCCACGTTGGCACTGGCGACTGCAGAGCATCCAAAGACTCCTTTCAAGCAAGTTTGCAGATAAGTTGTCCAGTTCTAGCTGCTTTGCAGATGAGCTAGTAAGCATTTGCACCGTGAATTGTGAATCAAGTGATGATGCACACAGCAAAATCAGCCAAGTAGAATAACAACATGCAGCGAAACACAAATAGTATGCGTAAAGCATGAGCACAACATGAGATTTACAGGAGAAGGCGTACATAGAAGCGCTCCCCCGCACTGTCCCATTGCAGCCCACAACTGCTGATGATGACCTCAGCAAAGGCTTCAGCTGTGGCGCTGGCTGTGTCTGCACTGCACAGGGCGCCTGGATTGCATCGGCAGCAGCTGTGGCGTGCCAGCCAGCAGAGCTGTTCTAGCCTGAGTGGCGGCACTAGCAGCAGGCATGCTTGCATTCACTCTTGCCTCCTGCAGGCACCGCTGAATGGCGACTGACTGGGCTGCTGCTGTGGTGAACTGCACAGAGCCACCGGCATAGCCAGTGCTGTTGTGCCTGCCAGAGTTTGTGCTCCTGCAAGGGGTGGTACAAGCAACCGGTCAGGCTGGAAGGGGTTTAGACAGGCAGAAAGGCTGCGTGTGTGGGGTAGACAGAGAACATGGGTTGTGGGGACTGATCATGATCCAGTCATAGCTGGCAGAAGGATGATTGCCGTGTGGATCCTGCAACTTGGTTTCGAGAGGGTGGCATAGGACCTATCTTTCCCACCAGTGTACAACTGTGCTGCGGACTGAATGCCCTGAACCATGTTTTCACTTAGTAAAACCTCTCACCCGTCTGATGTTTGCAGTCCACTAAGGCAGATGACCAAGACTGCACTGCAGGACTTCTCAAACACTGGCGATTTAGAAGTCCAACAAACAAATGATTCAGTGCATACAGTTGTACGTTCAGTATGATGTCAAACTGACGCAAGCTGAGGAAGCAAACTCACGGAGAAGAATGCCGCCAATGATGCTGGTACATCCATCAAGGGCAATAAGGTCCAGCACTGACAGAGCTGTAACTGAAGATACACAGCAGCCCTGAGCAAAGCCTGCAGCAATGCCGGCTGCAGCAGCCTCTGTGTCATTATCACTGAGGACCGAGCTTAAGGCATTGCCATAGCTCCCAACTGGATAGGAAGTACATGTGCCATTGTCTGCAGCAAGTGCGATAGTAGTGGCGTTTGCAGTTGCTATGGCACTGGCATTGGATGTGCCAAAGGCAGCAGAGTTGGCAGCCTCCACTACTCCTGTCTGTCCAACATTCAGTGAGGACTCAATTGCTGTTGCTGCTGCCTGCAAGCAACAAGAGCAGATATTAGACACCAGTGCAGTTCAATCAAGCAGCGACTCCTTCACCAGCACTACCTTGTGTAGTTGGCAGCATAGTACGCCAGAATTGCTGTGGCGTACCCCTGTGCTACGTTTTGCTGAGTAGAATTGGTTGTGTTCGCCAGCGCCATACCTCAAGGCTTCTCCTGTGGCGTTGCCGTGCGTTCCGTTGATCAATACAGCTGCAAAGCCAGTTGCGATGGTCTGTACTGTCGATGTGGAATTCATCTCAGCAAGCGAGACAATCGCCGTTGACGCAGCTGTTGCATTGGGGAGAGCGCTCAAGCCGGTCAGGTTGCCGGATATGTAGCCCAGGTCGAGTGATGTCGGAGAAGTTGTCGCGGACACCATTGCCGTGGCGCTCAATCGGCGACGTGCATCGATGCCAGGAACGTGCATATGGGCCAATGCACAGCACCAGGGCGACTGCTGCATATACCCTCATTTTGCTGATGTCACCTGACACAGTAGCTACCGAGCCGATGTCGGCATACCACTTGCGAGCGGCAAAAGGCGCAGACTAGTCTTGCGCGCTGCAACCGATCCCCATCTTGTAGCGATTGACAAGCGAAGGACAGGATGCCTGCCTTGCCGCACACTGTTATTGCGTCGAGGTACCTGTCAGTCCGGTGGGAAGCTGCCAATAATGGCGGCCGTGAAGGGCAAGTTTGTAGGCTTCGGCTAGATTCCTGCTGAAGGTGCTTGGCAACGCAGCTGCGGGTGCTTTTGGGCTTACTGAAAGAGTTCAACCTAATGCCAGTGAAGCCCAGATTCCTCGAGTTGACCAGGCCAGCAACCAGAGTAATACTGTCGAGGAAGGGCTACCGTGCGATAGCTTCAGCTAAAGCTAGCTTGTCGGTCACCTTCCCGACTTGAAGCGCACGCTTTCCGCATGAGCTTCTGCGACAAGTGGGGTGGTAGAATGCAGAATCGTAGCCAGCACGTATGAGCGCTGGTGGAGCCTTCGGAGGATCCAGAGGCTATCAGCCGCGAGCACCTGAAAAAGGCGTATTCCCTTTGGATCACTTCGGCGAGTGCAAGCAGGTTTGGTTTGAGTGTTGTGCGTGCATGCACCGTTTGCACTGCTTGAATAGCCTGCTGACTTTGCAGATTTCGCAGCAATACCTGGCCTGCCTAAAAGACAATGCAAATGATGCTGCAAAGTGCAGAGAACTATCCAAGCTGTATCTGCAGTGTCGGATGGACAGGTTAGTCTTCAGCCATACTGCAGCAAACCTGTCTGCTGAACAAAGCGCAGGCCATGCGCTTGTACATTCCTGACATAATAGTGGTTGACATGGCGGCCAGCCCAGTATGCCTCCTCATCTTTTGAGCTTGTCAAAATGCTACCTCAATGGAATGTTATTGCAAATTCACTGGGCATGCTGTCTCCTGCAGGAACTTGATGGCTAGACAGGACCTGAAAGAGCTGGGGTTCCGATCAGAAGAGCAGCAGCAAACAGCAGCTGCGCAGCCCAGCAAGCCGGACAGCAATGCAGAAAAGCAAAAGCAGGGCTTCATTGCTGGGGTGAGACGATAACATGAGAGATGGGCTGTTCTGTAGGAGCAGCACAGCTATACAACATTCTGGGTTTTGACGTGATCCTTTGCTAGCAAATGACATATGCAGCTGTATGCCGTTTACAATGATTCCTTTTTGTACTGATCTTCAAAGCCCTGTCAAAAGCTGGCTAAGTGAGGTCAATACGTTGTTGTCCTGCTGATGTTTTTGGTCTGCACATTGCACACCAACACTGTGATCAGCAACATGAGGGTCTCAATGGGCAAGTCGAGTGCGAGTCAGTCCACAACGTCTCCTCGCCTTGCATTGAATCTCCAAAGCTGTGGCATCAATATTGCAGAAGCAGCACCAGCCTCCTTTGCATATGTAACTATGCAGTGCCACACGAGGTGTGGATTTGCAGCACATGACTGGATGGGATGAGTGGGTGCAGACTGCACTTCATCACATCTGACAATGTGTTCCTGCATGCACCCCACAAATCACTTTGCATTGTAATATCAAGCTTGCATTTGTGCCGTGCAGTGTTATAGCTGGCACTTGTCACCATGCTGTGGTCATAGACTATGTCCTGTGCTGTGCTGTTTGAGGATACCCGCTGCTCCTAGCATGTTCCCAAGCTATTTGGGTGTTTGATGATCTCATCCTCTCATTGTGTGTTTTCGTTATAAGTGGTGGCTGCTCAGTTGCCAGCACTGGCAGTTGATATGTTGTATTTAAGGATCAGCGTCATGACACGAGACTCAGTCATGACACGAGACTCGGTCATGACATGAGACTCAGTCATGACACCGTCAAAAATGTGTCTTTTGCCCATCGAGTCCCACAGCGCAACTCCAGCCCATATTTTTCGAACTATCCCCACCCCTGCCCCCCCTCTCCCAAACCAATCTTCTGAACGGAAAAAGGTCTCAGAAGTGTAGTACAGTAATTCAGTCGAATTTAATACGCATTTGAGTTTCACAGTCCCATTAATATCATAGAAGAACGCAACATGGTACTGCATCACGACCTGACAGATCTGGATCTGAGCAGTGACCGGTCTGTCTTGCTTAATTGCGGTATGACCCACCAGGTACATAACGACCAAATCTGTCAAGCCGAGATACAGTGCTAGGCTCCAGGTGGGAGCAGTTTACACCCACTGTGGGTCAGACCCAGGTGTATGTCACTCGACAGCAGAGTCTGCTGTCACAAGATCCATAGAATGAATGCTGACTCAATTTGGCACCGGTATCTGAGGCCTTCAGTTGCTTTGTACAATGCTGGCAGTTGCAGTGATTAGAACACAGGTTTGCTGTCAGACACCTTTAAGTTATCAGCTTGATGTGCAGCTAAGCTTGCAGAGATAGCAGCACTTTAGGAACGGCAAGTACAGGGCAGCAATGCACTGCGTAAGTGTTTGCCAAAGGTCAACACCCCTGGCAAGCCAGCCAGTAAACCAGCAATAAAAACAGTTTCGAGCAATAAACTCCAAACTGTGATTGCATGCAAAGGTGAAGAGTGCGAGTAGCAACATGGGATTTAAAACAGGGGATAGCTTGTGGGGAACAAAAGCCTGATGCGTGACATCTCGTACAGATGCCAGTGCTTCCAACCCAGCTGTGCAAAAAGCTCTGCTCTTGCCACCAAATCCTTCTTGATTGGTGGCTTGCCCTCAGGATCAGCCTTGGCCAGCGCCCTGCAGGCGAGTTAACAGTGTGAGGCAGCATTGTAAACGCTTTGCTTTGTGGGCAGTGGGTGTCAAGGAGCGCCCCACGAGCTCCTTACAAGTACACCTACTCACGATCATGTCATTTATGCACCCTTTTGTCAGACTCAACTTCCCCTATTAATTGCCAAGATGCCGTCAATCTCAAAATGAGAATCTGAGATGCATTACAGGCATGTACCATCCTACCACATTCAGGCCCGTGTTGTTGGCAGTAAGCTGTTATGCCCGTCTTCGTGACAAACATGCACGTCAGCCAGCACATGACATGTACCCACAACCAATCACATTCGGCTTATGCTGTTAGCATGTAAAACTCACAACCAGTCACATTCAGCTCATGCCAGCCATCACTCATGCCATTGCCAGCACGCAAAACTATTTGTGCAGATGTTATGTCTCACTTGATAGCAGAGGCAGGCCGCTGCTGGCTGGCTTCATAGCTGGCATACAGCGCCGCAACCTGGGGGTCCTTGGCAGGAACCCACATCAGCAGGTCATGCAGAGCATCTTTGAATTCATGGTGGATGCCTTGCTGCTGATCCCGGGGATCTGTGTCTGCCTCTGCTCCTGCCTCTCTGTCATCTCCATTAGCAGCCTCCTGTTGGTCCTCTTCAACGGTGCTGGACTGTGCTTCTGTCTGCTGAGGAGCCGAAGTGGAAGAGGAAGACTGAGCTAACTGTGGGTCCGAAGCTGTGTCCGGCTGTGTTGGCAAACCAGACTCCTGAAAGCGCAACAGACATTTTAGAGTTAGAGTGGGGGGGCGGGGGAGTGGGGAGACTTGTGGGTTGCCAGATTGCAGTAAGCCTACATGTCCAGCAAAGACGTTTACCTTGTTTACGGCTACAGAAAGGGCCAAGCATTTCTTGGTCAGAGCATCTATCAACCCCTGCTTCATCTCATCAAGGACTGTGTCATGCTCTTTCTTCTTCTTGGCTTCTGTCTCATCGTGGAGCCTTTCAAAGTGTTCAGGGGAGCCGCTTTTGAGGCCACAAACTGATGCATGCTGGCTACATCCACCAATGCTATTGCCTCATCCGCAGCAGCCACCACATCCTGGATGGCTGCTGCTGGAGTACCCTACATGCATCAAACTCATTTGTCAGCAGAGACAAATGTCCCATGACTCCACAATGGCGCTTACAAGCAGAGCCCTGTGACAAACAGTGTAAGTGTTCGAGTTCAACCCCATATACATCTCATGTGCAACCCCTGAGCATTGAGTGCAGTGCAAGGCATTCCAGTGCTACACTTACCTTGTAAGTCGGCGTTTGCCCAGAACATGATTGCGCCATTGTCTGCTGACAGTGGAGTGACACTAGTCCATGCTTGGAACAGCTGCCAGGCAGCACAACGGAAGTGCTGGCAGCTGTGTGTGTTTGTACATGATTTGCTGCTGCATGCAAAACCTCACAGACCTATTTTCACCTGAACCAGGTTCAGCAAGGAGCCCTAAAGAACAGTGTGCTGCAATACTCATGTCAACTTCCATACACTGTATGGCAGATTCTTATGACACTGCCAGTACAGAAGGTTGACCATGGCACCGCCAAGTATTGCACACAGACCAATCACCCAAATGTGACTCGCATTGGCAGCTTGAGTAGGGCATGGCTGCAGCGCTGAGGGAAAGACACATCAGCGGGGGAGAGCCAACCCTACCTGTTGCAGATCCTCCCCCCCAGCCCCCCGGGCAGGGGTCTGCTTGGCGCCTGCCGAGCTGACAATGGTTCTGTCTGGCAGCTTGCTGCTCAAACGCTTGAGCCTTGAGCGCAGCACTCGCATCTTGTCCAGCTTTCCCTTGGGAGGATCTTGCAACAGCTCATCTTCTACAGCCTTTGCCTGGCTGTCCCCGCTTGACTCTTGGCTCTGTGCCTTGCCTTTGGAATTTGTGCTCTGCATCAAAAGGCAGGCACATGCCAGTGAAATGCTGTGTTCTTGAAGAGCGCCAATTGTGCGTGGTCCCTGTGCATCTGAATGCTTCTTCTATTTGATGCCTTTGAGGATGTATACTGCTGCAATGTGTCATCGTAAATCTGATTTGTTGACGAATTTGACTTGATGGCAACTATTGCAGTGACAAGCCTTTATTGTTTTTCTGCTGGACAAATGCGCACATGAGAATTTGCTGTTAAGAACACCTGTTGCTGCTGCCTGGCAATCTGCGTTATGCAGGGAAAGGAACGATATAGCCAATGTACAGAGCCAAAAGCAGTACTCCAGGCATGCAAGTGCAATAAAGCTGATGTATGGTGCTGCTGCATACTTCTGCTGCTGTAGGCATGCTGTTCATAGAGTGACATTATGGACTACAGCACGAAAAACCGACAAAACCAGGAAGTAGCAAGTGACCACCTGTAGGAACTTGAGCTTTGCCATCCAGACAGCATTCCCTAGCTGGGGCTCTTCTTCCTGTTTCTTGTCAGATTCCTGGCCACCGTCCTTGTCTGACGGCGCTTTGCTTTTCAAACCACAGCTGCAGCACACTGGAAACTCAGATCACCTGTTGGCCATCAGTTGGCCGGACAGATGCACTTCAAAAGTTCTTACATGCTGCTGATGCTGTGCTGTGGGGGCACCTTGTGTACCACCCCTTGATATGTACCTGACTGAAACTGCAGCATCACAAAGAATCTAGCACCTGATTCTGCGTTACATGCAACACAAGTGATCAGGCTACAGCCCTTGCTAAGGCCCTGCATGGGCTGTCTGGGCGATTGCAATCACCATGCTGGTCAAGCAACAGCTCAGCAGCCATGGTGGCACACAGCATCCAAGTGTGTGTGCCAGCAATAGCAAGAGGATTGCCTGTAGAAGACTGGAAACGCCCCAGGGGCATGCTCCTTGCTGCCCTGCAGCAGCCCTATCTTCAAGCTGCCAGCTAGGTTGGTGCCGGGAGTGGCATCTTTGGGTAGCTTGTCCTGGGGCACCGGGCCCACAAAGTATACCACCCTCTCGCCTGCAGTTGCAACAGCACAGTCAGCTATGGAGGCAAGCTGAAGCGCCTGTATGACGCCACACATATGCTGGCATCACCAGCTCGATTGTTTGGCTGGAGGCAGGGGGTTTGATGGGAAGAATGGGAAGGTCGTTGGGGGCAGGAGATGCATTCACACATGACACTAAGGCCCATCGTAGACCTACTATGCCATGTCTGTTTGGCATCATGCAGCACAACTCTGGCTAAACTGTAGGAATTGCGTGCTCATGTACTGACACCCAAAAGGCAAAGCTGCAAGACTTGCCTGCATACATTGACCTCTCCTTGACAGGCTTGGCGCCCTTGACAGCATCGCGAACAGTGGCATACACTGGCACTGTCAAGGGCTCCTTCAGCTTGCGCTCCACAACCACAGGCACGTCCTTCATCTTGTCCAGCAGCACAGCATCGTCATGACGCAGCTGCAGGCGTATGGTGTAGTCACCCTTCTTGAGGTCACTGAACTCTGGGTAGATGTCTGACACTTTGATGAGGCGCTTGTTGGCATCATGCAGCATGGACATCTGACCCTCAAACTCCCCGTCATACACATACCTGAGGCATTGGCAGGTTGGGGTTCATTACACGGGGAACACAGGTGTTGGGGCGGAAGGAAGGGGGTGGGGTAGGTGCGCAAGGGGGGTGGGGAAGGGTCCGAGTACTGTCATCCACCACCAACAGCTCTGTATAGCTGTCAGTGGGTGTTGGCAGATGCTGGTGCTGCATTGCATTGGAATTTGAGCAGACTAGGGGCAACAGGCCCAACACCTGGCATGCTTGCTGTGTAAGGCTTGTGACTAAGCTATGACTTATGTCAACAGGTGGGCGTGAGAGGCATGCAAAATGTTTGCACGTAACATATAGGCTTGCCATATGGACATGGGCAGTTGGCTTGAACTGATCAACCCAAGAGATTATGAAGATTGACAACACTTCTAGTGTAATGCCATGAAGCTGTTACATGGTAACTGCAACCATTGCATTACTCCTACGGAAGGTGGACAGCCATTCAGTAAAACTTCATGGGCTCAGACTGTCTTGACTCCTGCTTTCTGTACTGCACTTCTGACCACTTCACACCTGAAGCTGTCTGGGACTTGACAGCTTATCACTGGGTACTGGTACCTGATGTTTTATCTCAACTCTGCTCTCTCAGGAATAAGCATGTTTCGCCAAGGTGCTACAGGTCAGTACATGTATTGGTATTGAGTGTGTGCCTGACCTGTTGAGCATAGGTACAGTGACTCGGTGCTTGCCCTCAGTCTCAAGGCTCAGTTTGTACGTGAGCATCAGGGCATGTATGATCCTGCCCTGGGGCAGTTGGTCTCTTTGACTGCTGAGGGGCTGCATCTGGGTGTCTGTGGGCCTCAGAGGAATCTGAAATGTGTGGAGCTTGGCGCTGGGGTTGATCTTCTCTGTACGCAAGGCTGACCTATGCAGACACCCAGATGGTCTTTGCATCATGTGAAAGCATTTTGATCTCACAACCTTGTAGCTGGCACCTGTGATGGCTCCTGCCGCCTTAAGCAACAGACATACTGTCTCAAAGCTGCTTGATTGTATGCTCAGGCTTGGGCTCAAGGAAATCGTGAAATGTGGTGAGGCTAGATGTCCATGGCAGGGTATGCAGGTGATGCAGTGCGATGGCACACACCATATGCAGTGACAAGGGCTTCATCAAAATGTGCTGGGCTACAGCCCCGGGGAGGGGCGGGAGGCAGGGGAGGAGGGTGGTTGGGTGGGTGGAAAGCATCAAAGGGTAGGGGGGCACATGAGTGGGTGTGCCCTGAAAAACGGAGGAGAGACGGGGCGAGGGTACAGGTCCATGGTTATGCGTAAGGGCAATGTGTCAAGCTAGTCAAGCTAGGAGAAAGCATTGTTGCCAACCTCAATACATGCTCTGTGACCAGCAGTGGCTGCCAACATACCTGATTGAGACCTTTGCACTTCTGGAGGGTCCAGCAATGACCCCACTGCCTTGATCCACACCCACCCCATGGAAGGCCACCTCCACATCCAGATTCCCCTCACCCAGGCTGCTCCAAAATTGGCTGAGCGTGATCTCCAGGGTGGAAGCAGAGGTCAGCTTAAAGCTCATGACATGGCGAGCATGAGCACCCAAGCTGCAGTAGGTTCGCGCCTCTGTATCACTGTAACGCGTGTGGGGCAAGATCTGTGTTGCCCTCAACATGAAGTTCCTGCATGTGTGTGAACCCATCAGCATGTGTAGCTACATTAGTAAAGGACTGGCTGTTGTAGCCACTGCTGAGACGGTGTAAGATAGTATTGAAGCTACAACAAGCTGTTGAAGGACTATAGACAGCGCAACATACAATGACAGAGCGACTACGATCAATCAATTCCTGAGTTCAGCATGGCATGCATGTGCAACAATACTGCCAGCCACACACTTACTGACCATGTGGCAAGGCTCTCAGGTGCACTGCTTGTGCAGTAGGTCAAGCAGTTGAACACCATGATGAGGCTAAGGCATAGTCCAGTGTACTGTTGAGCTGCATTGTCCAAAGCATTGTTGAGCCTCACAGCCCCAAGCAATAGCTTGAACAATCTTGAGCTGCATTGCCCAAATTGACAGAGTCACCCACTTTCTTTCTGGACAGTGACATAACTGTGCAGCAATACTGACTGTTGTTGCTTTGCAGCTCTTGGCAGTAC
>JAYKYS010000144.1:0-66877 GCA_036924285.1 Asterella californica | reverse complement strand
AAGCTGCTCTCTGGCTGAGACTGAACGCTACCCCTGCCAGACCACAGGCTAAGCAGGTCAAATGCAGTATACCCACAGCATCATAGGTCTGTGCCCAGTGCACTTATTCTGACGTGCAGCTCACTGCAATGGTACTGTTGACATGCACTCCAAGCTGGCAGCTTTGCGGGAACAGATCATATCAGATGCAGGCAGCGCCTTGCGTCCACCTGTCAAGGCCAGATGGTAGAAAGCATGTGGCGCACACCGTATGAAACGTAGATTGGGGGATGCTGAGTTCAGGATGCTGGAAAGACAAGAAATGTCCTGCATATACACTAGCTCAACATGAGCTAGAAAGCAATTGCGGCACACACATTTTCACAGCGTATATTGCTGGGAAGGACACAGAGCTACCTGATCTCGCATACCTTAGGGTTGTGAGTCCATGATGAATTGATGGAAGTTGCAACCCTAGTCTCCAGACCCTGCATCTGAGGAGGTGGTACCTGTGGACCAACGCCAATCAGCACTGACCTAGCCTGGGCTTCTTCAAGCTGGGCCACCCGTCCTCTGCAAAGCAGAAAAGCAAGTGCTTGTCTGCAAGACAAGGGCTGCAGATGGTGTAATGGGTGATGGGGTGCAATGACCCACTAACCTGCGCAAGTGAGATCAGCCGGAGTGTGCTATAGAACTGGGGCTTGTTGATTGCTGGACTCTCCCCCTGCCACCATGTTCCAGACCTATATGCATTGTTGCATGTCTGTTATGCTTCAGATTGTCGTCGACTTTTGAAGTTTGCCATGCAAATCATGGCAAGCAGGCAGTCAAAGTCCCGATGGTTAAGATTTAGGCATGGCTTTTTGCGCAAAGCACACCTTGAAAGAGAGTTGCTTGTGGCAACTGAGACCGTTGGAAAAACTCGACAGCCTCCATTCCACTGACAACACCATCTCTATCCTTGTCGGCTACGCGAAACCAATTGTCAAACAGGTCGATATCAGTCCATGCTCAAGATGCCCGAAACTCCGGCCTCGAAACTTGTTCTCGCTTCAAAAACTGGTGCCACCGTAAATTCTACTGAACGGTAATACAGTGTTAACAAACAACTGCGCTTCTGGCAGCCGTGCAGTAAAGCTATCAATATCGTGCCTTGCTGCAACCGTATCTGAACCGTACCTTGGCGTAAATGTTGTAAGACAATAGCTTCCCTCAGATGCAAAGGGGCTGTGACAGCCTGTCCATCCCCGGCTCACTTATTCGTGATTGAGCCACGCACTGCTAACGGCTGCGCTGACAGTCCAACTTTTGTGAAAGCTTCATTGACACTTCACTGACCAGTACTTCCAACTGCTATAACTTGTTTTCCAGAAGGTAAAGTCGATAGCTTTAGTTGCTACTGGGTCTTTTCGTCCGGCTTGTGCGCATCGAATCCCAGTCTGTATATGTAAGACACGTTCCTGCTGCGGCTGCAGGGCGCTGCGCCAGGGTACTCGCCGCACGTTCGGGAGGCAGAACTAGACGGGTCATCTCGGTTTCTTGCAGAAGTTGACTTAGATGAAGACTATCATGACATTTGTGGCTGTTTTGTTTTGTGGTCTCTTCGTGTTTGGAGGTGCTGCTCTAGCCGGAATGCTATGATTGCAACATTGCTGATTACTTTGACAAACCCTTATTGATTTGCTGAACAGCAGCACTCTTCTTTATTGATGTCAAGCAACAAATGCTTTCAGGAGCAGTGCATGCTAGGCCAGCAAGGTTTGAGGAGGCTACGAGTACAGGAGCTTCTAGGACACTGCTCAGTAAGTACATTTTTGTTCCGTGACCATCAGTCAAGTAGTCAGTGGCTTGCGATTGTTCCTTTCAACACTTGCCTGTTATGGTGCACATGCAGCATCAGTTCCTTGCTTTGCATCTTATTGCAGAGGGCAATTGATGTCCCCTGGGGTGTACCAGCTTCCTTCAATGCTAGCGGACTGGGGTCTGTCATGGCAGTTGACCACAACACCAGCAGATACAGGGATGTAGCAGCTTGTTGTTGGAGACACTGTTACCATCCATTGGAATCACACCGCTGGTGGCAATTACTCTCCCTTTGGCAGATCCCCTCAGGTTGGCGCTGTCCATTCTCATTGTGCCCTACTTATAGCAGCGATCGTCAAATTCCTTGCCAAAACTCTGATTGGTGAGTTTTTTGGCTGACTGATGTTGTCAATACCATCGTTCTGACCCCCTGCGCTGCTGGATGTGATCAACATCCTGATAGCTTATATTTTTCAGCTGAAGGTTGCTATTATCGAAGTTCTTGTACAAAGTCCAGTTTGTTTGTTTTCAGCTGTATACCTTCTGCCCTGTGCTCAGTGAGTCTGTAGTCTTGATTGAATGCTGTGCAGATACATGCCCTGACAACTTCACCACCAAAGCGACCGGCTTTGCTCAGATCTGTGTCTCCACACTCAGCTGCCACGGTGACCCTCAGGATGACTGCAGCTGGAGTGGTCTGTGTTCACTGTCTTCAGGACCCGGCCACTGCCAGGCCGGCGTTCTTGTCAACATTGTTGTATCGCAAGGTATTGCACATTGCTGTTGCTCCTATGGTGACGGTTATATGGGCTGTCGCCATTCTCTTGACAACAACAGCTGTACTTGTTGCTGCACATGCAGTATATGCTGCAGATTAGGGTTTTCACAGTGCCTTGCAGTGTTCGTTTTTTTGCTTGTCAATTTCTTGCAGTTGGATTTCTGGTGATTCCATGCAGGGTGCTGTTATACACCAACTGCCATCTATGTTGCTCAGAATGTGACAGCACCAGGTCCAGCAGCAGCGCCAGTCTGCCTCTGAAGATACAATGATGAGTCGTAGTGACTGCAGTCATGCAATTGAACGCAGTCTGGTATCGTATTGGCCTGAATAAGGCAATTGTGTATCTGTATATATATTTGGGTTGGCAAGCTTGGGGTTGTGATTTCTGGACTTTGATCTGTATGCTAGGCACGCGGGACATGATTTTGCTGACCATCACGCGTCACCAACAACTCCAACATCAATATACAAACTAGACAGGTAATGATGTCGATGTCGTCAGGGGCAGCCAGTGACTGCAATATTTACTTGTCCACCTTAAGGTCCTGGGGATTAAGAGGGGGCCAACAGACACTAGCAACCTGTGGAGAAGCACCAAATGTACAAGACATTCGAATAGTAGACACTGATGACGAAATAACTGAGGCGTGCTTTGTTGATGGCAGTGCGCTGGAACCATGACGCCACAAGCGTATTTATTCAATCTTGCATATACATTGTTTCACACACTGGTGAGTAAACTGCTTCTTAGTTGCCGTACTGGAGCTTTAGGGTGCTCCGAAACCCACAAGCCTTCAGCTCAAGGTGATGATGCATTCAACTGCAATACGAACATGCTACACCAAGGTGAACAGCTCAATGTGTCAGCATGACAGAGCTACTGACAATGACCAGCCTAGACCCCATCAACTGATCATGGTTGCATTTGTATAAGATTTACACATTTGATATAGTCCGTAATCACTCGCCATCATTACCATTGTAGACATGCATAGATAGTTACCCAGGCAAGGTGTTGACAATGAATACTATGCATATGCTCGGCCCAAAAATCACGCATATACTTGAACAGATTCGTTACAGGCAAACATTGAACAGTATAGAACTTGCGCAAAAGGAGCTGGGATCATGGGCTTGAAACTACATGCCTCATATTTATGATACATCGTACTGTGTCACAACCATTGCAACCTTTTCAATTCCATATGAACCTGTCACCTCAAGAACTGAAAAGCTTTTCAGTACGAAAATTTGATGGCTTAGCAAGTAAGCAAACTGTTACACCTGGCTGACTGCTATGCGCAGTGCTTGCAAAAGCCAATTCAGGCTGCAGCTACAGCGTGGTCACCGCACCGAAAGGTGACAACTTTTTGATACACTTTTCCAAAAATCATCTGAGGGCCACTATTTTAGGTCATCCACATCATCTGAACAATCATCATTCCACCGTTGTTATACAGTTATCATCCACACTGCCTCTCTCTCGTTCCCTGTCTCAGAACACCCAAAATTGGGTACAATGTCCATTATTTTGTAAACCAACCTATGGCCACAGCTGGCGATCTATTGGGCCAGATTAGCCAAAGGAGCAAAAGGCGACCTGCCTCGGGCTTTTGGGCCTCCACAGCAGCAAGGTCATTGCAGCTCTTAGACTTGTTGAAACTAGGTACTCTTTTCTTGAGTAAAAGGCGGCCGTGCTACAGCCTTGTCAGCCTTCTCACCCACATTGTCATCACCAGCAGCACGTGTCTTGGATGCTGACTCGGCCTCACACAGAGCGCTTCTTGGACCTTCCTGGGCAGCCACTGCATCCAAGACAGGCCCCTGACTGGGCTCCAGCGTCTGGGAGAGCAAACCCCATGACAACCTCAGATATTGTTTGGGGTGATGACGCAACAGCACCAACAGGTTGAGCTGCCTCAGCTGCTGCCTGAGGCTGAGATACAGCCCCTGAACAACACTGGAGTTGCTGCGTGCCTGCTCTGTGACTGACTGCACCTTCCCTGGCTCGAATGAAGCCGCCTTTGGGTTGAGGCTAGAGGCAAGTCTGCTGGCGGGGGGCCTTGCCATTGGGAGGCTGCTGAGTCCAGAAAAGGCAGCTGACATCTGGGCGCCGAGGTCTGCAAGTTGCCTCTGCGATGGGTGCTCTGGAAAGGCAGATGGAGGAGAGCTGACAGAACCTGAGTGTCATCTCAGGCATGGTGGCAAGGTCTGGAAAGGAGCTGATACGAGCCAGTCTGGTGATGTTTGCTTGCGAGCTGCATCTAGACAAAACGCTGTCCACAGTGAACCCCGCCCTGCTGAGATCTGCCAGAGACTGTGGCCGTGATATGCCCTCTTCCATGTGCTCGATGACAGTAGGCAGACGCCCACTGAAGTTGGAGGACAATCTGAACTGCAGCTCGTCTGCCGTGTCAGCAGTGTCTTGACCCCAGGCCTCATCTGCGCTGCCTGGGGCTGCTGGTGGGTCCTGGACACTGCAGGGCATGGGAAGGTCCCCAAGAGACATGCTTGACATGGTGTCTCCTTGCGAGACGTCGTCACGAAGGTCAGCATTGACTGTTTGCAGCAGAGGAGATGTGTCCTTGTCAGAGGCGGAGCTGCGCCACCAGCCCTTCCTGTCAGCCTGAGACCCGCAAGGACTGGATGTCTGCAGACCAACGGAAGCAACATGATAGTACGTCAGTGGTGCACCTGACACTAACAGCAAGGAATGCATGTTGGCCCAGGTCACAAGAGTGCAGTCACATCAACAGATGCGCAGATTTCTACTTGCGAAGCCAGGGCCAGGACTGAGCTGTCTTTGCAGTGACTAGCTACATTGGGTGTGCCAGACATTTTGCAACTATGCATTGCAGCGCAACATGCAATGTGTGCAAATTTGTGCTGCCGGACTGTGATCACAGTGTAGCTATAGCAGCAGAATAACCAAGGCAGCAAAAATGTGAGACGCCCACCTGCATTGGGGAAGGAGGCGCTGGCATGGACTGCATCCTGAACTTCTGACTGCTTTCCCGCTGCTTCTTGCCGCCACGTTTTCCACGCCTGGTCTTGTTGGTTTTGGTGGTCAGCATGCTATTGTCGCTGGTCACACTGCCGCTGCCTTCAAGAACGGTGTCTGTGTACATGCTGCTGCCAAAAGAATCCTCATTGCTGCTGTCCCTGAAGCTTCCAATAGCAATAGGAGCAGATGGCGTCATAGACGATGCTCTTGTGGCAGAGGATGTTCTGAACGCAAACTCAGAGGCTTGGCTTGAGACATCAACAACTGAGCTGCTGCTGTGACGCTTGAGGTCAGGAGGCTTTGGAGCCATTATGATGCCCTTCATAGCCTTGAGGGCAGCTGAAGCAGCAGCTGTGGTAGTGCTCTGTGGCATTGCCACAGCAAAGCGCTGAGGCTCAGCATACCAGCCATATTTGAAAAAGCCTGGCTGGATGTCAAGCTTGCTGTGGGAGCCTGAGGGCTCACAGTCACCACTGCCAATGCACAGACAAGCATCTGGTCCACGAGCTTGCCAGAGACTGAAACCTCCTGCTGACGCCCTTGTGGCCAGGACACGCAACTGCAGGTACGCAAAGACTCAAGGATAGGACAGAACAAATAGCGTTAGGTGTGAGCAATACTGCTCAGCATGAGTGCCTGCCTCACCTTCTGGCTGTCAAAGCATACAAAGGCAAAATCTCCCTTTAGCTTAGGTAGGAAAGAAGTGCCAAGAGTTGCATACAGCTCGCATACAACCTCGGCAGCCTGCACAGAATACCAACATATGGCCTTTGAATGCCGAAGAGGTAGTGTGTCAGCCTGCTTTTTTCTGCAATTTGAAAGCGGAAGTCTCCTTGCTTACCGAGAGGGGCGCCGCGTCCTTTATTTGGTTCAGCGTCGGGAGCTCAGGACCGTCAAGGCGACGAGCGCAGTACTTCCGAACAAGGTATGGGTAGTTGTCTAGTCTTCTGCAGCAGGAGAGGCAGCAGGCTGAAACCTAGGTCGAGCTATACCTAGCTATGATCTCAGCAGCCTGCAGGCTGCCGCTTACCCTCGGAAAGCAGCGAAGCAGGATCCTTGCGACGTCACAGATAAGTCGTGAGCTGGGTTATATACAAGGCCAGCGCCTGGGGAATAGATTTGCCGAGCATCCGGGCCCTTGAAAGCGGCAACCTCACACAGACGTGCGGAGATCTCTGCCTTCGAATCATCCCTGTCCTGGTCAAATTGGATACTCTTGGGGGGACAGATACACAGAAAGCTGGCCCCCATTCTGTACTGAAGGCCTCAACTACATGGCGCAGCAGTGCGGCCCCTGTCATATGGAGCAGCACTTTCGGAGATAAGCAAAAAGTACGACGAAGAAGAATACCGGTTTTAACGAAGCGGCAACCATCCGTGCGTGTGTGTCCTTATTTATTACTACATTGCGTCTGTACATTGCATGAGTGCTGCCAAGTCACTGCTTGTGTTGAAGGAGGCTGGCAGATATGGGACTGACCACAACCCACTGGGTTTGCATATTGCCTGTGAGAAATTGAAGCATGTACCCACTCTTTCATCTGCAGCAATCAGTGCTTGGGTGCAATATGATAGTCAGAATGCTGAAGCATATCAAGTGTCCCTAGATTCTGAACTGCAACAGAAATTTATTCCGCTCATTCAGCAAATCTTGATGCTGACTTGATGGCAGAACAGCTAATAGCAAGTTTGCTTTCTGCAACGCATGACACCACGTCACAACCTTGCAGTAAACATTGTGTGCATTCACGCAAGCAGCAACCTTGGTTTGACAAAAACATGCAGAGCAGCGCTCAAGGAAAGGAAGCTGTGTACAAAAATTTGCATAGCACTGCAGAACAAAAACAGGTAGCTGAAAAGATCTTTCGTTCTCTGACTGACAGGATCAAGGAGAAGTGGAAATGCCAGCGCAACGAGGAGCTGTGTGAGATGGCTGCCAAGGGTGACTTCTGGAAAGTCTTCAAGAAGCCACTCAGCAACACTTGCCCGGTTGAGCTGAGTGAGCCACTTGAAGCCTTCAGAACTCTGATGGGAGCCGAGCCCCCGCCAGCTCCCAAGAGGCCTTCTGCACCAGGTGTATCTATTCCTGGCCTGGACAATGCATGCTTGAATGACAACATCACTCTTGATGAGCTGTCTGCCTGCATCAAGCGCTTGAAATGTGGCAAGAGTCCTGGCACTGATGGCGTTCTCGCAGACACGATCAAAGATGGCGGATATGTTTTGAAAGAATGCTTGCTTTGGCTCTCCAACTGCATATCTGCCAGCCACTTCCCTGAGCGTCTATCTGTTGGTCTCATCACTGGGTTTTACAAGTCTGGAAACAAATGCGATATGAGCAATTACAGATGTATCACAGTAGGTTCTGTGATTGCCAAGCTGTTTGCAATGATTCTGGGCACAAAGAATAGCCGTATGGGCTGAGAAGCAGGGTATCAAAGCCAAGGGGCAGGCAGGCTTTAAAGAGGACTTCCGCACAGCTGACAGAATATTCATTCTGAGGTCATTGATAGACAAGCAATGCAAGACACAACAGGAAGGGAAAGCTGGCAAGCTGTATTGTTGATTTCAGGAAAGCTTTTGATACTGTACCGCGAGCTGTGCTATGGCAGGTGCTGAAAGAACTTGGTGTCTGTGGTAGGATCCTGAACGTCATCAAGTCTCTTTATGCACATGACAGCGCAGCAGTAGGGTCACCGCAACGCTTATCTGCTATCTTCAGATGCCTGATGGGGGTCAAGCAAGGGTGTCCGCTGAGCCCCACGGTATTTGTATGTTGATGGGCTGGAGAAGCATCTGCTGGAAACTGCTGACATTGATGCGCCTCAGGGGAGTCCTAGTGCCACTGTTATTGTATGCTGATGACCTCATCTTGAGGTCTACTAGCGCAACAGGACTTCAAAAGCAGTTGGATGCACTGGCAAGCTTTTGTGACCAGCGCCAGCTCACCGTCAACCTCAGCAAGACAAAAGTTGTGGTGTTTGAACCTCGACGCAGTGAAGTTGCTGACGTTGTGTTGAATGGCACAGTTGTGGAGAGGTTGGGAGAGCTACAACTACCTCGGCTTTGTCTTCCATGCCACCAACAACATGTCTTCTGGGACAAGCTTGTTGGTGGCGGCTGCTAGGAAGGCTATGTTTGCTATGCGGCGGCGGTGTGCAGAACTAAGCATCAGGGATCCTGCTCTGCATGCAGAGCGCAATGCAAACTCTTTGACATCCTCATCTTGAGCTATGGGGTTGAAGTCTGGGGTGTGAAGCCGAGCTTCAGCTCAGGAAGGCGGCAGAAGTCTTGCACAGAAGCTTTCTACAAAATCTTTGTTAGGGATTCGGAAGTCCACTGCCAACGAGGTTGTTTTGGCTGAGTTTTTTTTGTGGAAATCACTGTCTGCAATAAGCAACAGCTCAGCCCCACCCAAAGCCTGTTCTTCTAGCAGAACTTGGCCGCTATCCATTGCAGATCCAGCGAGTTCTGCAATATTATCAAAGGACGCTAGGGTTGGAATGGCACACGGCTTGTGACACTTGCGATGCTGGAAGGGTTCAGTTTCAGTGGTGGGACTGTTTGGGTGGATGGTTTGATGCCAGACTGGCATGAGCAACTGCACTCTTTTCTAATATTGGAAAAGACTTGTGTTGCTCAACTTCAGCACAAGTTGGCTCTGTTTTGCAAGTCTGACATTGCAACAGCTATTGATCAAGTCAAACAGCAATACGTTGAGCATTACAGCACTAACAGTGAACATACCAGCTTACCTTTGTACAGAACCTTACAGCCTGATTATCGATATGCCGAGTACCTATCTAACGTCAGGTGTTTCTCAAACAGAAGGTTGCTTAGCAGATTCAGATGTGGCTGTCATGATTTACATGTTGACACAGGACGATGGGTAGGAACTGACAGGAAGGAAAGACTATGTCAGGTGTGCCACTCATCTGATGACATAGAAGATGAGCAGCACTTCCTTTTTAAGTGCACAGCTTACAATGACATTAGGGATAAGTTTGCTAGTCTTTGTCAGAACATTTGTACTGTGTCAGAGTTTATGTCAAACTCTGAGTCAAATGCATGTGGAGGGTTTCTCGGAGACGGTTTTTCCTGTAGGAAGTCTGTGCTATCTGTCTGATTATAGATGTGTTGCATTCTGTTGGCCCCCTGTTGGTCCCCCAGGACACAAAAACACAAATAGTACTTAGTGTTTGGCCTGCAGTTTTGGGCTTTTTTTCCCAAAATGGCAGGGTTTCGCCATCACCTCATCTGTAGTACTCTAAGCCGAATTCGCCACAGAATGGCCATAATAATCTATTCCTGTAGTCCGAACCTCCATGTTGCGCGCGGACCGTGTGATCCTTCACAATATCAACTACCCTGTTCCAGCCGACATATTCCACATTCAACCGCCACGCAAACAAGGTTGGCTTTTGCCATGAAATCGTGTCTCCGCACCACCCGTCTGACTTGCATCGACTGTTCCAGCGGCAAATTCACACTACGTCTTGTCAGATCTGAACCTTCAGGGGAGACACGGTTGAGTCCAAGGTATGTTATTGCTGGTCTTAGCTTGTGCTGGTATCAGCAGGAAGTCAAAGTCAAGTCAAAAGTGTCTGGAGAGACAAGACGTTGTATGCTGCCATTACTGCTTCTCGCAGAGGCCAATTCATACAAGACAAGCTGTGCTTGTGGAGTGCTTCGGTCACCTGCTGATCATGTTGGGAGCATCGCATACTATGTGTAGTGACTTCACAATGCAGCAAGCAGGCTTGCATAGTATGGTTCATGTAGCTCCAACAGTTGCGGCCTTTGTGAGGTACAGGCGGCAGTAGTGCAAGCCGCGTCCTAGACGTAAAGGTGTGAAGCCTTATTGTTGCTTTGGAATCAAGTGCTATGTTCTGTCACATATATGTTGCATGGCATGGTTGGTGAAAAGCCTTACTGTGGTTGCTCCCGCAAAACCCATACTGTTCCTGTCGATGGTGCACATTTTTATGCAATGTTGGCTTCATGGCATTTGTTGATAGTCAGCAAAAGCATGCATGCAACGCTGATTGCAATTTTGCTTGTCATGGGTGGTGTGGAGCCTAATCCTGGGCCTGGGTATGATTGCCTTTCTTTGCAATTGCAAGTCATAATGGTTTGCAGGTTGTTGGGCTTGCCTTTTGTTGAACAAGCAAACATCACAACCTGTTTTGATGCATGTGACAGCAACATGGCCAAAATTCGAACATTTGAAACTGTTGGGCATTTGGACGGTGTACATTTGGCTTACTATGCATGCAACACCTGTCATGATGATACATTGCTGTGTCGCTTGGAGCATTTGCTCGATGAATCTTCAACGTGGCTTGCTTATGTTTGAGAAGCTCCTTCAACATATGTTCCAGCTACTGCTTTGATGCAACCTGACATGTCCCGGCTTAACATGCCGACGCGGAAAATAACGGCAGGTGCGACCATTTATGATTGTATTATACTCGTTTCACATGCACTGCTTGGTGCCAAAGGGGTTGAACCACAGCTTTGCTGGCCAATTAAGAGTATCAGAGCTTCTGCATGTAATTGAAGTTCTTGGCACGCAAGCCGGGTGACTACAGCCTTGCGACTTTTTGCATGGCCTCATGGCAAGGAAGCACTGTGGGACCGTGCAGTAAACCGCAAGCCTTCCGTTGAATTGATGCCACCGCTTCACACCTCAGGTCATTCAACCTCTTGCTAGTTGGCAGCTGCAGAACATGTGAGTACATGTGATGAGGTTGTTCCGGTGGCATTAAATTCAGAGTGGGGGTTTGTCACAGGATGCTACAATAAGCTTGTACACATCGCTGGCCGTGACATTTTGCCAACCCACTTACAGTACAGTACTGTACCCAGGTATACTTCTGACTTGCCGTCATGTAGACCAGCAGATAGGTTCAACTATCACTATCTTGACCATGAATGCTCTGTACTTGTTATGCCAGCTGGAAGTATTGTGCACGGGCCAGACCTACTTGAATTTTACTCTCAGGGACTTGCTCTGATCCAATTCTTTCGAAACCTACTTCGAAATGGCAACCTATCATTGGGGCTTGCCCTAAACTTCTTCTTTTTTCTTCTCTGAACGTCTGTAAACTCATCATCATCATCGGGCTTTGAGACAAAGACCACCCGGCATCATGACAACCATCCCTGTCTATAAAATCGATACCGCCAAGGGCAAACTTCCGAGGGATGCAACTATCGATCATGATGCGAACATAGAAAATGGCTTCGTTTACGCACGAGACCTGCCAAAAGATCAGCAGAATTACAACTACTATGCCGTGACTGAGGATGATGATCTGAAGCTTTTCACTATCGGCGATCAAGTAATTGCAAAGGAAAGCACAATGTTGTTCATGCCGGTGAGCGGGTTGTGCTGCTACGAGCTGTCCAAGCAAAATGTGCTAATACGTATGCATGCATCAGTTCGAGACACGCTTCTGCAGGAGTCCCTGGCAAAGCCCACCCTGCCCTTTCAAGATCTTAAAACGTGCCTTGAACAAGAAGGCGTCATCAAAGTGAAAGCCTTGGCAATGCTGCCACCTCCGACGCAAGTCAACCCGCTATAGGTGCGGATGCAGCAAGCAAAACGGCGTGTGTCGCGGGTAGCATTCAGCTGGCATTTGACGCTGCTTGCTAACAGCTGGTCATCAAATGAATGACCGTGTTGAATTATGCAGGCCCTCAAACAACGTACCCTTGGCTGCGAAGTTGGTCAAAGCCAGATTCAGTGCAGACTATGCCCTGCTGCACCACATTGCTGGACATAAGCTTCGGTTGAATATGCTGTCCAGAAGTTTGTGTGACTTCAAATTGTGTCATGAACAGCTGCACCATGATGTAGAACATAGATAATGTCAGTGGGAAATGTACTTGTAAGGCCCCACACTTGCACTGTCTTCAAATGCACGATTTGCAGTGTGCACTCAAGCCACCTCAGTCTGACCTACTGATGTTAGCTTCAAACATGTCTGTGCAGCAAATGCAGTATCATTGAGTCGTTGACTGAGAGCAGGAGGTAGCAACAGGTGCCAAAAGGTGCCAGAGCATCACAACAACCGCAGACAGCAGAGGGACTGCGGGATTCAGTTTGCTAGACTGCAGTATTGCAACAGACAATTGTGGTTTTCGTGCATGTCATGTGGGAATCTCCACCCTCACCCCAGTCTGCTGTCCAGATCTGTGGTTGATAGCAAGCACCCTTACTACAAAAGCTGTTTGAATGGTGTCAGTGTGTGTTGCATGACCACATGACTTGCTTGTTAAATTTGGGTACATACACTCTTTCATGGTTCCAAGCATCTTACCAATTGAAATGGCAGTTGGTCGCCCACCCAAAGTCGTTTCAGAACAGCTGCCTGTAACTCAATCCTGATGGTGGCTGTGGCCGATACTCAGTGACCCAACAACTTCCTGTAGTAGGCTTTGAGAACTGCCAACAGTTAGCCAACAGATAGGCAAGTGGCAGTAAAGACTGCTTAGCTAGGCAAGCAAATGCGGTGAGAGTCACGCTCACGATCATACTCACAATGTGTCTGCCAGTTTTGCATCCTAGCAGATATGGGATCGCTGCTTTTTTGGCAGGTTGCATCTTGGCTACAGTTGCTTCTGATCAGGCTGCCTTGGGCCTAAAC
The DNA here is from genome assembly GCA_036924285.1 of Asterella californica. Taxonomy (NCBI): domain Eukaryota; kingdom Viridiplantae; phylum Streptophyta; class Marchantiopsida; order Marchantiales; family Aytoniaceae; genus Asterella; species Asterella californica. The sequence continues at coordinate 53,658 of JAYKYS010000144.1, read as the reverse complement.
CTGCTCCACATGCTGATCTGAGTCCATAATCCCAGTGGAGATGTCAGAAATCTCTATCATCTCATCTCCTTCAAAATGAACCGCCAGATTGGAATTAAAACCTCCCTGCCGTGAGAAGCTTCCAGCATCAGAAACCCAGCTTGAGTCAGAGAGTTCAGGAAAAAGGTCCCCATGTGCTGAATATGCCCCTCCACTCTCCTGGGAGGCAGAGCGTCCTCTGCAGCAAGTGTGTACATCATGGCTTACTGAGCAACAACAGGTATAGCAGCTGGCTAAAGGGCTCTGCAACCAATTGCTCCGAGCAGGGACAGTCAAAGCCAAATTTGTCACTGTATATTTCATATTGAACACAAAAGGAATTGATGCCTGCAGCACATTGACATCGGGATCAAAACAGCTGAGTCACACAGTGGCACATGAGACCCTCATGAGTGCATGAGGCAAGAGTCACACACTGTTGGGTTGCAGCTGTCTGCCTTGGCCCCCTTTGAAACTTTGTTCAATGCTTAGGTTGCATGACTTACATGAGAGAAGCGCCTCAGGGCTGTTGAGCCAACTGCCCCTGTCGTGGTAAGCAGCTTGTTGCTGATGCTGCTGATCCTGGACCCCCAAATTGGTGCTTGTCAGCCGGTTGGGGTCCAGGTAGGGGGCTTGACTGAGTGTAGTGAGTTTGCTGGTGCCAGCAGGGAATGACTGTGTTGCCACTAGGGGCAGTTTGAAGGCAGCCGGGCGCTGCTGGAAGCCCTGCCCCAGGCGACTAGCTGGGGGAGCGCCACCTGTGGGACTGCCCTGTAGGTCTGGGGGCAGGCTGATAGCATGGTGGGGCCCTGTGTCAACATTTTGCCCTGGTGACACTTTGAGGAAGTATAATTGACGGCTGCAATCGACCAACGCTGGAAACTGGAACTGTATGTTGTCAAAACAGACAGCTCCAGTCAAAACAAAACAAAAGGCAGAACAGCAATTGACTGTTGATGCATGCAAATGCTACAGCGACTCCTGTAAAAAAAAATCCTGATATATCTTACTGAATCAGTGCTACAACCAAAATTCTCTACTTGTATGACTGCTTATCCTGTTGTGCTTTTGCTGCAGGGAAGATCAGGAATGGGGGTTTCAAGTTTTAACCTCTGTAGCTATGCTACTGCTTGCAACGCCTGCTTCCACTGCTCACTGGAGGGAAGGCTGCTTACACTTTTCTACTGTTTCCTTTACTGGGACCATCCTGTTGCAAGCAACTGCTTTATCTGTCTCAGACACTGAATGTATGGCTGCCCACCTACGATGCTCTCACTGGAGGGGAGGCTGGGGGGGGAATTGGTGTCACTATGCTGCCAGCGTTACTGCCTACCTACAATGCTCTCACTGGAGGGGGAGGCTAGGGGTGGGGGTGGGCCCCTGCAGAAGCCGGCTGGACAGGGTGCGGCTGCCCTCCAGCGATCCAAAGCGGCTGCTGGCATCCTTGAACTGAGTGTGCCGGCCCGACACAAACAGCTGGGCCACTTCCCGAGCATACACTGTGTTGGGTGTGACCACATCTGAACCCGAGTCATCTGCTGAGTCGCTTGCTGCTGCCTGCATGCAATTCAGTGTGCATTGTCACACGTAGACCGAACTGGGGCAGGTCAGGGGCAGGGGCAGGGCCATAACCAGGGCAAATAGTGCAGGGCAGGGCAGACGGTGTCGGGGCAGGGCGGACAGGGCAGGGGCAGGGCAGACAGTGCAGGGCTGATAGTGAAAGGCAGGGCCGTGCAGGGCAGTAGGTGGTTCGCCTGTTTGTAGTTTAGGGTAGTTTAGGGAAAATGCCAGGCAACACTGTGAATTGTAGCCGATGACATGGGCTCTCTCACAATTACAGCAGCTTCCAGATCGAGCGTGACCAATTGACATGACCTTTACAGGATGTCGCTGGGTAAGACACAATGCTGTGACACTCGACGCTGCAAAGTCACATGCAGTTGGCTGCCTATTGAAGCAACTCAGCCAGTGCTGCACTGTCATAGAAAGACAGCCAAGATCAGCTCAAACAGACAAACAGACACAGACTCAGACTCACTGGCGAGTTGACATCAATTCGCAGCCTCTTCTGAAGAGCTTCAGCTCTGCCTGCCTCCTGCACCTCACCCCCTTGCAATTGACTTAACCCCCTCCAGTCCCCTCGACGGCCCCCCACCCCCCTCACCACCCCTGCTATGCCCCCGGGGCCACTCCAGCTGCCCTGTGGTGACTGACTTGAGATGCCTGGAGGGCAGCATACTACTGCTCTGATGATGCTGCAGTAGGTAGCTGTCATAAACAGGGGACATAGACGCAGAGTCTAGGGAGTGGTGAGGGGACATGTCTGAGTGGGAATGCTGTAGTGTGGGCGAGCCAGAACGCTCCCGCTCCCCACTCAGAGCATCTTGGAACTCAGACCCTGTACACAGAAGTGAATGAGTGAGTGAGTGAGTGGGGTGAGTGAGTATGTGAGTGTGCAAGTGTGTGTATGAGAGGAAGTGTGTGAACGAGTGAGTGGCTGAATGAGTGACCGAGTGAGCAAATGAGGGAGTGAGTAGCAAGCAAATGAAAGAGTGACTCAGTGTAAGCATGAAATTGTCAGGACTGACACAGGCTCTCAGCATGAGCAAACGTGAAGCATGCATGTACAAGCAGGCCATTGACACCTCCAAACTTCAGAGCTACAACACATGGCTGTGCTTCATCTTGTGATATTTTGGGGGGGACATATCATGAGCTCAGTAACCCTCTTTGTGGCAAGGTATACAGTACCGGCACACACACAGCTTCAGAAAAGGCAACAGGCACAGCAAGACTCAGCACAGAAGTTTGCAAGGTTGAGTATTGAGGACTGAGTGAGGTGACCTGAGGCGTGGCGGCTCTCTTGGGAGTCTTCTCCCTCAGAAGCCGACCGGTGCTTGTTCAGGCGGGAGGGTGCCACCCTGACTGGGGGTGGCCCACCCCTTTCCCCACTCCTGCCCAGCTCAGGATACGCCTCTGCATCCCCAACATGTGTCGTCAGCATCCAGCAGTCTTTGGTGATATGGTGAATGGCGTCGCAGCAAGAAACAAGGTGCTTTCTGGGCTTTGTCCAAAGACTGAAGAGGCAGGTTGCATCGCTGCAGCTAAGATGGACTCAAAGCTGCATCATAATCTCATTACGTCGCAAGTAAACGTGGTATATTAAAGTTCGTACATACCCCAAAAAACCCCCCTGACGCGATAAAATTGTATTCGAGCCACAAAACAGTGACAAGCTAGTTGAAGCACAATTTTACTTGAAAGCGCCAAAGCAAAGCACAGCTGATCATTATATCTTTCAAGCAATCAAGCAATAAAACGCTTCATATCATGACATCACAGGCTGCCAGCACCCACCATAGGAGGAGGAGGGGTCCTGCCCTGACCCCCCACCAGCAAGGGGGGGTACTGGGGCAGCTGTCCCTCCTGAAGACACCGCGTGACAGCAATGACAGGCTTCTCCTGCCTGTTTCTGCCCCAGGGCTGTCCCCAGCGCCCCTTGCCCCCCTGACTCGGTTGATGACTGCCTGGGCGAGGCTACCCATGGAACCCAGGGGGGAGGGCACATACGCATGGTTGGGAGCCACCCCAGGAACTAGCTGACTATTGTGGCTCCTACAAATCATGCAGCACCAGTTTTCATGTGACTGCCCATCTGGCTGCCTTGACAAGTGCTTGGTACAGTACGGTTCAGTACAATACGGTACAGTACAGTACAGTACAGTACAGTACGGTGCAGTTCAGTACCGTTCTTAGTCATACATTACGAGTCATTTTGATACAGCACAGTACAGCTTGGTACAGTACAGTACAGTATGGTACAGTGCGATGCAGTGTAGTCAGGCATGCTACAGCAATAGTAGCAAGCGTACAGTAGTACAGTGATATATGGTAATGTAATGCGCAATGCGTTTGTTATGCGTCCCTATTCAGTTCCGTCTTAGCATCCATCACTTAGCCTGAGGCTTCCTGTTTGTTGACAAGCAGCAGCAGCAGCCAGCAATCATGATCTGCAAATGCAAGTTTGGCGGGGGGGGGGGGGGGGGGGAGGGGGGGGGGGTGGAGAATGTTCTGGTGATGGTGTACTGCAGCAGTCTGCCTGCTCCCTCTGTATCTGTGCACCTTGAGCAAACAATGGGGAGGAAACAAATATGCCAGAGTTAGATGCCATGGACAGCAGCAACGCATGACTGGGCCCTGATAGAGGGGCGTGTGGGGGGGGGGGGGGGGGGGGGCGTGTGGGGGAAGAGGAGGGGGGGGAGGGAGTACCTGACCATCTCTAGTTCTGGGGGGGATGGCATGATGATAGTGGACCCCGTTCTGCCTGCTGCTGGGTCACTCACCCCTGTGGGCCTCACATCACCCCCCCTTGATGATGATCGTGAAATCATCCCCAGGAACGCTGCAAACACCATACATATCAAGCTAGCTGCCATGACACACTGGTTCAGCATAGCGGCACAGATGCATGGCTCTTGCATCACTGCCGCACAGACAGAGTGGCCAAAGACAGTTGAATGCAGCGTCAACCACGTAGCTGAGACCTGATCATGACTGGCTCATAGTCTGAAAATAGCAATGATGATGGTGGTTGCAAGTGCTGCTGCTTGGCGGCTGTACAGACAAGACAAGGTTGTTGCGGACCACAGCATGAAGCCATTGGCTGGACAACCCGGGTCACAAAAGGTCAATTGGTCTATTGCTCCTATCAAAAACTGGAAAATAACCAAATCAGAAGAGATATATACACTCAAGGCCAGAAATCTTTGGGAGAGGGCATGACATGGGAGGCCTTTACTGTCGGCCCAGACAGCAAGTCCAGTGTACTACCATCAGCTTGAATTGTTTAGCTTGACTGCACATGCATTTATGAGGTAGGAGAGGGAGCTGTGGAAGAGGGTCAGGCGGGTCAACATTCACTGGCGGGGGGGGGCGGGGGGGGCGGGGGGCTGGAGAGCAAAAGTGAGGAGGCCAAAGGAGCCTATGACTTCTATTCAACACCTAGATTGTGAAGCCAACTCAGTGGACAAGCATCACACAAGAGGTGGGTAGGGGACGGGCGGCCCTACATGGGAGGGGAAATGGCCGAGGAAGCCTTGACGCTTGTTGGTTGTGATGCAATTTCAGTTAACAGGGCTTACATGAGAGGCGTTTGCTGTTGGCTCGAGCAGCAACAATGAGGCTGCGGGCGGGGCTGTCCTGTCCAGACACAAAGCTGGCCCCCAGCTTGAGGCGCTTGAGGGTGGTATCCCCCGGCACCCGCTCGGCATTGCTGACCAGGTTGAAGACCCGCCCCGCCAGGCTCACCGGCAGCGCCTGGAAGATGAGCTTGGGATCATCCAGTCCCTGCATGCCCCGCCATGTGATGGGGTGTAATAGTAAGGTCTGGTGTGGTGTGGTGTGGTCTGGTGTGGGGTGGTATGGTGGGGTGGGCTGGGGTGTAACAAGGTATGGTGTGGTTGATGTGTGGCGTGATGAGGGGTGGTGGGGGTTATGTGGGTGCGGTGCGGTGGGGGATAGGGTGGGTTACGGTAAGGTGTGGTGGGGGCGCGTTAGGGTGAGGTGTGGTGGTATGAGGTGTGGTGGGGGTGGGGTGAGGTGTTATGGGGTGAGGTAGGGTGAGGTGGGGTACTGTGGTTGAAATGGGGGGTGAGGGGAGTTCTTAGGACAAAGCAGCGCCCTTCCACAACATACTACTCGCAACATAGTACCATATAACTTGATAGTATGTGGTGAAGCCCGCTCCGCGGAGGAGTTTGGTGGGGTGATGCTGACATGGCATCTCATGTGGCTCAGAAGCAAGCTGAAGTGAAAGCAAAATTTCATCACTGCCAGGCGACGTTATAAGGTGATAAAATACGCACCTTGACTCAAATAATGTTTCCGCCATCACCCTTGTTACATATGGAATTGGATTCTGGCTCGAGCTATGACCTCTCATTCTTAATCAGAAGGGCTTGAGTCAAATCAGGACTTCTGCATTCGACGCTGGTGAAACAGCAGTCTCTGCCCTTTGGATAGTGAGGCTGACACTATGCCTGACATTGGTAACTCAGACGGTTTGGCCTGAGTCTGACGGAGTGAGGAGATGGTTACAGGGTGATTACTTAAGTGCTTTGACACAAATCATGAATTCGCCATCGCCCTGATACAGGTAAGCCAGCCTTGGCTTTGGGATAGGACCTCATAGATGTGTCCTCAATCTGGATAATGTCCAGTGATACTGGCATCTCCTGTTGAAAGCCTTGCCAGGGCCGGTCCCAGCAGAATAATGCAAAGTTAGCCTCACCTTGATGGGGAATTTTCCAAGCTGTAACACTTCTACTGCTTCATAGTCTGGGTGGCCGGCGAATCTGCTGGGCTGTTGGGGCAGGAGGGCACTTTGCTCGTCCCTGTGGACCAGCTCAGGGCCAAACCCCTGGAAGCCCTCCAGCAGCACCTGCCCTGGCAGCGCAAGGGTCATGACCCTAGCTGCCAAATTGGGCAAGTTGCCAAAATAGTCAGCACGCCCTGCACTTCACGTAATTGCTGTGAGGGTTGCCAACTCATCAGGTTCTCACTCACACACTCACTCACTCAGACAACATCAATGTCTCTTCATGCGACACTTGCATTTGAGCATCAAATGTATGCCTCCCTGCATGACAGAAGTTTTTGAGCACGGTGGCAGATCAGGGGCATGCCAAGAGGCTTGGGCCTGGAACAACATCGGTGGCAGTTGCAAAAGTCATGCAGAGTTGGATTGTCACACTTTCATTGCATATGATCTTTTGCAGGAGGCTCAGCTTCGTTCTGGGCTTTGACACGAATTGCCAGAGGCACAACAGCGTCGAAGGGCTTCTTGTTGAAGGGTTTATGTAGGGTTTAAGGATTGACAGAGTGCGCACCGGTGTTAAGGGGCTTCTTGTAGGAGGGGCGGCCCCAGGAGATGCCCATGCGCACCCTGAGCCCCCTCCATATGAGGGCCCCTGTGTTGGGGTCCTGGTGGGGCTGGCAGTCACTCCACTGCAGCAGGATCTCAGGCCAATTCATCTCAAGCAGCTCCTTCTGCACAGCAGCACTCCACCGCACTGCCTCCTCAAGCCGCCTGCACAGCACAGCATGGCACAGCTTAGCATGGCACAGTACAGCATGGCGCAGCACAGCAGGACACAGCACAGCATGGCGCTGTACATGAGGGCTTCATCAGAAGCCCTGCTCATATTGCCTGCACACCACAGCATGGCAGAACCTGCACATTGCAAATGGGCAGTGAAGCAGCACTGTAGTGTAATGTCGTGTAGTGAAGTGCAGGGCATTACATTGTGCTTTCATGTCCTGTTCTCCAAAACATGACACAGCATGGCAGGCCTTGTTTGTTTACTCCTCACGCCAACTTTTGTCCACATAAGCAATGAAGTAGCATCGTATTGTGGAGTGATGCACAGCACTGCACTGCCCCATACTGTACTGTACTGTACTGTACAGTACTGTCCTGTTCTGTGTTGCACTAGACTCTACTGCAATGCACTATACTGTACTTTGCTGTATTGCAGTGTACTTTACTGCATTGCCCTGTCCTGCCCTGCATTGTGCCTCATGGACCCGCTGCAAATCCATTCACCAAATCTCATGTCTGTTCATCAAATCTCATACAGAGCGCATCTCTGTTCCTTCACACAAGAGAACCCAGGAGACCACATGCATGTTGCAGTATACCCAGCCAAGGAGCCTTGCGCAATGCAGTTACCAAACACGGCCCTATGGAGGCCTTGGCATGGTGCCATTTCAGTCACACCAGCTCATAGCCCCACTAGTCAGGGCTGTATTCTAGGCTCAGCCCACAAAGCATGTGACCAGGAACCAGCATGCATGCAGACTTCTCATCATGTGCCGCGCGCGCGCGCGCGCACATACACACACACACGCACACACACATACTCTCTCTCCCTCTCTCTCTCTCACATACACACACCCTCTCTCTCTCACATACACACACACTCTCAGACAGCACATCACAGTTTCTGGCAGTGATTCAACTGCACACGCTTGCATGAGCATGTGGCTGTAATCATACCTGAAGCTGAGGGTGAACTTGCCGCTCTCAGGCTCCTTACACTCGTAGCCCCCGTAGGCTGGCAGCAAGCGGCGCACCAGCTTGGTGTATTTGCCCACGCCCACATTGAAGGCTGTGATGACCTTCAATATGGTGTCGTCGCTGACAGGGGAGCTGGCCTGCTCTGCGTCCTTCACCTCTTGGGGCTTGCCCACCTGCAAGAGGGCACAAGCAGGCACGGGGGTCACAACACCACCTCTGTAAATCATGTTGTGGTATCAATTTGTTAAATCTGTACAGTCATTCGCTAAACATTGCATGACAGATTATGTTGACATCTCTACAACAACAATACAGTTGTTTGTCATGTTGTGCATATGCTAACACACAAACTGTACAGAGTTGTTCGCTGAAAAGTACCACACAGAGTAAATTTGTAGCACACAAGCTGTACAGTATCATATACCCAAAACAACCATATAGTATACAGTTTTTAACATGTTATAGAACACTACTGCAGCCTGCACTGTTATATAACAATGGCAGTCAATTGATGTTAAACGATGGCAGTCAATCCCACTGCCCATCACTCATGCACTGCCTCCATTGGGCAGCAAGTACAGTGCAGTACAGTACAGTACAGTACAGTGCACTGCTGCAGCTAGCTCACACAGGGTGTGTCACTCACAGGGACTGGGGACTCCACCACGGGGGAAAGGTCATGGGGATTGGGTCATATGGGGTGTGCCATAGTTCGGAGCACATCGTACAAAGTAGGCAACAAGGCTGAGTAAGGTCAGTGGGCTAGTTACCTTGACAAACATGATAGCCATGTCTTCATCAGGCTCAGGGCTATCTCGGTAGCCGGGCTCCAGTTGGGCTAGGGTGTTGAGGGGGTCGAAGTGGCGCTTGGCAAGCAGGCTGGGCATGATCTCCATCAGCAGCACTGCCTGCTCAAAGTCGCCATCTATGCTGTGGCTTCCCAGACTGATGATCTGCACCCCACATGTATCAGCTGGCAGCCAGCTCTTTCTTTTCTTTTTTCGTTTTTCTGATGTGGGTTTTTTGCATCGCAGGTGTGGCTGTCCAGACTGATGCTCTGTACTCCACAGATGTACCAGCTGATGACAAACAACGTCGCAATATTCAGACACAAATCCTCAATCTGAATTACTCCTGTCTACTTCAATTTATGTTTTGTATCAAAGGCACCAGACAGTCAGGTTTTGGTCTGACATGCTGTGTGACATAAAGAGTACAGGAAGCTGCGACTGACTTGCCAGTGATGTCTGCTGCATCAGGTTAGCAATGAGCAGCTCATGCCAGAATATACATCTTGTGACAACAATTGTTATCTACCAGCACTCTGTCCCAGGCGCACATTCCAACCCATCTCCTTCTTGCGCTCTGCACGTGTGTGTACGTGTTGCCAACTTTAGCTCAGCAGGCCAAGCATGCACTTGGGCTGAAGTTTGAGCCCAGCAGGCAAAGCAGGCTTGCCTGGGACTGGCCGGGAATCTGATCCTGGATGGATGCCCAGGCTGTCTCACTCAGCACGACCTGGCCTCCATGTATCACCTTGCTCAGCCGCCGAGCAAACTTCTCACCCTCGCCCTGGTACACCACAGCGTCGTCACGCTGACTCCTGATAGGCCCTGCTGCATGCACTTCGACTCTGCATGCACCCATGTTTTGTCAGCCTCTGGCAATGCTTAGTCAAGAGGGGTAGAGCCAACATAACTTCTTCCTCAGCATGTGGCTTCACACTGCTGTCATGCCGTCTGAGACTTATGCAATGTTGACTGTATGCCTCAGTTGTACTCCCCAATCTATAAAGTCTGGTGTACAAGCGTAACCATACCTATGACCTGTGATCTATGCTTATACCTCTACCTCTACCTTTATGTTCAGGCATATACAATTATGACTGACTCACTCGTAGTCATCCGTTTCGTGCACCGCCATGGCAACTCGCGGCCCCCTGAACAGCAGGCGGCCGTCAGGGGTGTGCTCAATGGCCCCACACATGTCCAGGGCCTCTGGAGGCCACCTGTGGTACAGCACATTCGTCTGGGCTGCATGGCAGAATCGCACGGCGTCCACAGTTTTGGCAAAGGTCAGCATGCACCGTCCCTGCACCACCACAACTTGACTGTTGAAGTTAGGCTTGTGGAGCTTGTAGAGTTTGCACAGGTTAGCCCTGGGTAGGGTGCAGGGTGCCTGCCCAACCCTAACATGGATGTGAGGAGGCCTTGTAAAAGGTTGGTATGCAAAGCCTCTGCAGCAGCAGCAGCACTGTGTGGGTTTTGTGGGACAGCAGTCATCGTGTGGATGTCGCACCAAGCATTAATGAATGCTGTAGGAAAGGACGGGGGGATTTGTGTTGACTTCATGTGCAACCATTCTAATGGATGAAGTCACAAAGAACCTGAAGGCTATGGATGCGCAGGGTCTGAGCTGCAGGGTCTAAACACGCTGTACCTAGGCCTGGCTGCATGCCAGAGCTGGAAACACATTTGGGGAAGGACGGGCGCCGGGAGGGAGAAGAGGGGGGCGAGGGGATGAAGATTGTCAGGAGGCATAAATGTAAACCCTTGATGGTCATGCGACAGTTTTGAAGCTGCAAAAGTGAAGTGTCATTGCCTCTCTTGTCACGGAGGCATGTGGCCATCAACGGAAAATCTGACCTCCTCGCTTCTGTACTCAATCAGCAACTCTTGCTTAGCAAAGCACATCTGCCAACATGCATTTGGCAATACTAATTGGCGTCACCTTGGGGGGGGGAGGGGAGAGGGCGGTCTCATGCATCATAGTTTAGGTCTCAGAGGGAAACCTGACCTCCTCAACATTAACAGTGAAGATGTAGCCCTCAAACTGCTGAGCCACCATGGCCACAATCTGGTACAGGGCATTGGCAACAGCCCTAGGAAGCCTGGCAGAGCCCCGCGGCAGGAACAAGCGCACAGCCACAAAGGTGAGAAGCTCCTGCAACCACCACACAGCAGCACTAAGTCAGCACTAAATAGCAGCACTAAATCAGCACCACACAGCAGCTCAACTTTCATCAGCACCAATCAGCATACTCAATCAGCTACACCTGTCAGCAACACCTAATCAGCAGCAGTGAATCAGCATCACACAACAGCAAACTTAAGTACCAGTCAGCAGCATATAATCAGGAACACCTAATCAGCAGCACTGAGTCAGCGATACTCAATCCGTAACTCTTGGTTGGCAAAGCACATTTGGCATTACGCATTTGGCAACACTCATCAGCATCATCCAAACGGGAATGAATCAGCAACACTGAATCAGCAACACAAGAGCAGCAAAACTCAGTTGGCAATCCTCAAGTTATGCCAATCAGAAAAACTCTGCAATTTTTGCATGCAGCATGTTGATGTAACTACCTTGGCCAGCAATGCTGGCGCAAGCAGAACCAACATTATCACCAACTTCATCATATATCACTATCACACAAGGGGTTACGTGAACAAAGCTAATTTTACGTCACTTCTTGCTCTTCGAAACAGCGGTACAATGGACCGGCAGTGGCCAGAGCTGAAACGATTGATTGATTTTCTGGGCTCAAAAAGGCGGTCTTACCCTGGGGGGTCTGGGCTCTGGTGGGGGGGCTATGTTGAGGCCCCACCCCTGCTCCCGGAACTCGATCTTTCTTGGGGACTTGAACTTGCGATTCAAGGAGCGCCCCAATTGATGACTCACCTGCGCACCATCACACACAATCAAGGATTTGTGTCTACTGCCTCTTGGTTACAAGTTTGGTAATCACAGAGATGGGTATACCACAGCTGCTGGCCAGCTGCCAGACCAGCCAGCTGAGTCTGAGGTGGGAGCTGATGAGTATGGAGCTGCTGAGCTTGAGTATGGAGCTGCTGAGCTTGAGTGTGGAGCTGCCGAGCTTCGCAGCCTAGCCCACTTGAACTGGTTGTTGCTGTGACCAAGCAATTGACACAGAGTGCTTGCACAAAAACACGGTGAATAGTCGGATGAAGTGCAGGCAGGCAAAGGAAGTAGGACAGGATGGATGCAGTGTTGATGTGATCAACCAGGGAGAAGGGCGTTCAATGCACAAGGACACAAAACTGAGCTGAAGACGTACAGGAAAAGAGAAGGGTGGATTGACAGAGACCAACAGATAGACTGATACACAGACAACTAAGCTGACGTGAACTTGAGACAGAGACAAAAGCAAACAGCCGAGATACACAAACAAAGTAAGAATTTATCCTGTTTCCTTTGCGCTGAGAGTCTCCAGATTCCATACAGCATATGAAATATATAACTGATTTAGGTATGGTGGCAAACAGACAGACAGCTTGAGGGCCAGGCAGGCAAAGGTGAATGCACACCACAGAATACCAAAACTCAGGCAGCAAAACGACAGAAAGAGTCAACACAACACACTGAGCAGAGAGTAACAGGCAGACAGACAGCCCGACAAACACACAAAGAAACAGGCAAACAGGAACAAGGGCCAAAGAGGGTGTGGGGGGCAGCGGGGACCTGGTAGATCCACAGGGGGGGCGGGGCCAGGCTTCCAGCTTGAACATGCCCAGCTGCTCCACTTGGGGGAAGCCGCCTGGCACATGTTGTGGCGTAGGTTGAGCCAGGCGTCGTGGCTGAGCAGCACCTGGCCCCCATCTGCAGCATCACTCAGCTCCTGCGCCAGCAGAAACCCCGGCCCACTGAACACCCGATGCTTGGTCACCAGGTGCAGCCTGCACACACACACATACAGGGGACAGTGTGGGGGTGGAGTTGAGAAGAGTCGTGATGGGGTTCATGAGGAGGGTTGCTGTAGGAGCCAAAGGGGTACTGAGGACATGTGGTGAGGGGGGGGGAGGGGGCTGGGAGCGTGTGCGCGAGAGGTTGTCAGGGGTTCCTCAATCCGTGGAGGGGGAGGTGAGTTTTTGGAGGGGGGGGGGGGGGGAGGGCGGGGTCACGATAGGCAGCAGCAAGCTGGAGGTTGAGATTGAATCACTGTCACAGACTGCAGCCTGCGCATAGTTGGCGGGCAGGGGGGCAGCATACCAGCATGTGCTTGAAATGCAGACAAGTGTTGACAATGCCTTGTTGCAGTCTACCTATCAACTACACATACACATTGGGGCAACACTGAAGGTCTGTACATGTGTACAAACACTGCAGACTGCATCCTGGTCAGGACACAGGAAAAGTTGTGCAGGTTTATAGCTGGTAGCTGCTTCTCTCAGCTGCAGACCAGCACAACAGCAGAAAGCAACACACAGTCAGTCAGCGAAACAGCAGCAATGTAGTGCACAGAGTGGCACGCACAGAGGAGATCGCAGCATGGACAGGACAGGCAGGGCAGAGCGGGAAGCGCAGGGCTGGGAGGGGTGGGCAATTTGATCGCAGAAGGGCATTTGACAAAGAAAAAGGCAGACAGGGCAGGGCAAGGCGAGGCAGGGCAAGGAGGGGCAGGGCAGGTGGAGGGCAACAAATAACCTGTTGGCAACAGTGCCTTCAACAGCCCAGTGGATGCCCATACGCACCCGAGGCCCTCGGAACACCTTCTCCCCCCTTGTCATCCTTCTCCTGCACCCCACCCACCCCACATCAAGTCACATCTGCTCTGCCATGCTCATACAAGACGTGACATTCCACGTGTGAATCAAACATACAAGAATGTTCATGGCCCAAACAAGGCAAAACACAGAGCAACAGATAAGATGTCAGCAGCGGCAGCAGTATCTGACCGCAGGCAGATATTATTCATCTGAGATAGACGGGTTTGAGGGAGGGGACAGGGCGGCGGGGAGAGGGGGGGGGAGCGGGGAGGGCAAGGCATCAGCAACGGCAGTACCTGACCACAAGCAGGAAGCTTGAGAACATCTTTGGGCCAGTCAGAGTCCAGCAGGCGCACTTGGGTCTCCATGGCCACCTGGACTGCCGCTGCCACTGATGTGAAGGCGATGTGGAAGGAGTCGCCCTCTGTGTTGATTTCATACCCGTTGAACTTGGCTATTCCCTCATGCAGCAGCTGCACAGCAAGTGCAGATGATGCCAAGTGTTGCAGGTAGGCGAGTGTATGCTGTAATTCAATGTATTAAGAGGGTAAGTGGGGGGGAGGTGAGGAAGGAGGGAGGGGGGGAGGGGGGGGGGGGGAGCGCAGGGGAGTGCAGGAGGGGGGTTGGGAAGGCAGCAGCAACTGACATGCTTACACAACGTAATCGTTGAAAAAGGAAGACTAGAACAAGAGCGTAGAAAGCCGGTGGATTAGAATGATAGCTACAGCCAACCCCTTCAGTGATTGACCCTTGGTCAGCTGGGGGCTAGTGTTCCCCAGATATCAGACCCTCCCCCCCCCTCCCCCCCTTATAATGCCACTGCACCAGTGGCATAGTCTTGTCTTGTCTTTTCTGAACATGCTCAAACTTCTTGATTCTTTTGGTGATTTCACCGCTGTAGACACGCTGTTGACTGAACCAGAGGACGAGGAAGTTTTGTGAGGCTCAGGTGACTTGCAAATTGATCCCTAGCCCCTCCCCCCCCTTCCCAGGCGCCTCGCCCCCCCTCCCCCTACATGTCTGCAGGGGCACCTCCCAGCACAGGTCATGTTTCACTATGCTGCACAAGACTTGGGACAAGGCAATGTGCAAGCATCATGCCCATACTGCATGTGATTCCAGGACTGGCACATGCTTTGTGTGATGAGGACCATGCCAATGCCTGCACATCATACTGCCACAAACCTCACAGATACAGATCATGCAAGTCCTCACACAATCCCAATTTGTACTAAGCTGAAGCACAAGCCTGACATTGCCAGGTGCACACTGACTTAACTGACACAACATCATGTACAGAGGCTTTGGGGTAAGCACCCTTTCAAAGGTCCCATGATGGAAAGCGCATTTCTGGTCTCGCTCAATTTGCATTTCAACCAAACACTGAAATTTTGGGCAGTGACAACCTTCTAGAATCATGCATGTGGGCGCATCACTGTCACGTACAGAGACTGAGCAGCAAAAGGCCATGGATAGAAAGCAGGGACACAGAAAGCGGGATCCCCAACAAGAAACTCATGTCAGCTCCCCCAACTTGAGTTGCAAGCTAGGTACTGAAACAGCTTACAGTGTCGTGGATGTCCTGAACCTTGCGAAAGGCCACAGGGTTGGCAGAAGCCATGGCAGTTGAGTCCTGCAGGTCAGTGATGAGGAAGGCCAGCTCCCTTGCATTGCGGATGGCATCCAGCTGATGCTTGGCAGGGTCGCCAGTGATGTTCACCAAGCCATGCATCAGCCCCTTCAGCTGCTTCATCTGGCCCCGCTGCGCTTTGGTCTCCTCATGGCGCCGCACCAGCCTGCATAGCAGTGCGCAGCGTGAATGGCCTTGCAATCTGCATGCAGCTTGCTGTGCATGGGGCTTGTTGTGCAGGCATATGCAGCTGTCATGCTCTATACCCACACACTGGTTCCACTCTCATTCGTACCAGATATGATGCTTTGCTGGGGTTGTTACTAATAAAGGCAGTCAGGAGGAAGTTTGTCAAAACAGCAGGTTGCTGAGCATTGTGCTTGGTGTACATGGAGGCTGTCATGTATGGTGCCCATTGTGCATGGAGACTGCTGCACACAGAGCTTCTTCTGCATGGAACTGGTCCTGAATGGCGCAGCTCGTGAAACTAGTTGTTTGTGCATCTAGCTGGGTGTGTATGTGGCTTCGTTGTCAGCAGCCCACCTTCGCCTGACAATGAATGCTGTGAAGCAAGCAACCAGCAGCATGCTAACCCCAATGGAAGCCAACACCACAATGGCAATAAGCAGGCCATGGTTGGGATCCTTTGCCACTGACACGTCAGGAGACGTGGAGGTGGTTTTCAGGTCAGCGTTGTTGGTGGCCGTAATCTCAGCGTAATACGAGTATCCGTACTGTAACTCCAGGCCTGAGACCAGCTGAGCCCTGGGGAGCAGTGCTGGCGTCTAGGGTGACCCTAGGGGTGACTGGGGTTGCGATTGGGGGTCTGAGGAGGTTTCTGCAGAAGCTTGCGAGAGGCTGAAGAGCGGGCAGAAGAAGAAATTGCTGAAGAGGGTACAGAAGACGAAGAAGAAGCAGGCAAGAGAGCTGAGGCAGAAGCTGAAGGGGAATCTGAAGGGGTGAGCTGAAAGATCTGATAGCTATAGGTTGCGACGCCACTTTCTGAATCCTCAATCTGATCCCAGCAATTCCTGCAAATCAGTCGCAGACTATTATTCCTATCCTCCAGCACCTCCTGGATTGCAGCGCATCAATGTACAGCTGACAAACCCCTTTTGCGCTACCCACATCTCAAAATACAACAAGAGAAAGTGTGGTTCAAACACACTCATAAACATGCAACGCTGAGCCTCATTTGTAAATAATGCAGCACAAGCTGGTGTGCTCAGAAGATGCTTGTGTAGCTGCACACATGTATACATATACATAGCACGGTGCATTGTTTGAGCATTTTTGGGAAGTGTCAGCTGCTCTCAGCACTGACTGATAAACAGATGCAAGCACGCCAGCGTATTGACAAGATCAGCAGGGTTTTATTCTGCAAGGTTTCTTGAGGTGTCCAAGCACAACAGGATCGGTTTCTGGGTGTGAGGTGGACTACATGTTAGCCAGACATACTGGAATCTGTCAACAACATCTAAGAGCTCATCACAAAATCAAGCCTGGAGTCTAGATCCACTACTCCAACAGGATTGATGGTGGGCTTGATGATTACCGAATCCCACATCCCAAACTTTGTTATCAAATGTGGCCCCTAGGGGGGGACGGGGGGGGGGAGGGGGGGGGGGGGGGGGTGGAGGGGGGACCTTCACCCGGGGCCGACAAGGCAGAGCAGCTTACCACATGGCATCAGAGACAGAAGCTGATGACTCTGCAGTGTGGTTCAGACACTTCTCAGAACTGTACACCATTCCGCCATCAGTCATGGTCGGTGGGCTTGAATCTGCCTGTGCACCACATGCTCTTGTGCATGTGAAGACAAGTTGCAAGATGAAAGCAAGCTGCCTGTATGGGTGCGCCAATGGTGCCCGCTGAGAAACGATTGTGCAGACAAAGTATTTCAGCAGGGCAACATGTGAGTCAAATATCCAAACGAAACCCACTGCCAAAGTGTGCAGTTCAGTTTGTGATGCATCGTCAAGCCGACTCAGCATGTGGAAGTAGGTTACATGCATTGTGGCATGCAACATCGGCAGAGATGAGATGCATGGTCCACGCACAGACAACTTGCATTGCTAACCTTCAGCCTTCACACACTGACAAGTGCCAGTAGAACTCACGACCATTAGAATTGCATGCTGATGCCAAATTCGCGCTGACCTTGACGGTTGCCGACCGAGAAGCTGCAACTGCAGCTGCAGACCCTGAGCAGGAAGCTAGCACGGGTCACATGGTATTCCTGCCCCTCCACCAAGGCAGTGGCATTAATCAGGCTGTAGCTCTGCTGGAAAACTGTCACGTTCCTCAGCAGCTGCCCATCAGTCATGAAAATGGTGTTGGGAATCTCGACACCAGTGAAAGCTGTCAGTTGGATGGTGTTGGTGGAGGCTGGGGTTGTGCCAAGACCCCACTGGTAACGTAGGGTCTGTTGGGGGTCAGCAGCTTGGAATCCGCTGAAGTTGAAGGTGATCTGAGTAGTGTTGGTCCAGAAGGCTGGCACAGTCACCCCTGCAGTTGTGTCATGTGGGGGTCCACATGGGTGTGCAGCGTCCTAGAAGTGCTTACTACGTACCCCCTCACGATGTTGTGCCTGGTCGTACTGTGACTAATCAAAAGCTGACTCCTTTCCCAAAGTAGTCTTTGAATGTGCAAACACACTTGGGCACACAGTCAATGCAGACAAATGTACTTGGCGAACTCAATGCGTCAAAGCACTTGGCATGCAGTCTATGCCTGACTGCTGCAGCAGTCTCTTGTGGCAGCACAAGCATCACAGGGATAGCACATCCACAGCCGTTATAGGCGACAAGTGCTGTGTTGGCATGCATGGTTTGGTTGGAGGGCATGCAGCTGTCCATGGTGCATTGTTGCAAGGCACCAAACCCAAACTGAAAGGCAGCTTATGGCCAGGGATGATCATGTTTGCACAAACACAGGCTGCAAGCTATAGGCTTTCTGTACATCACAACTGTAATAAGTGTACAGACGGCTACAGTGTACAAAGCTGCACTGCAGCTGAAAGGTGCAAGAGTGGCATACAATAGGACAAGAAGTAGACTGACCCACAGATTGCGCGGGTTGCAGAAGACCGCAGCATTGCTGCTGCTGCTACCAGTGCTGTCACCAGTGCCTGTCTGAGAACTGAGCATAGGCTGCTCTTTGGGGCTGCTGCTGCTGGGTAGGGAAAGCCCAGTTCCCTCAAAGCCCCTGCCCTGTTCCAGCCTGCCCTTCACGCAGTAAGGCACGTCCCCAAACAGCCCTGGGTTGTGGTCCACATGCACTGCAGTGGTGACTGATGTATTGCACCAGGCCTCAGGAATGGTGCCAGTGAAGCTGTTGTGGTCGAGCCACACACCAGATTCAGCTTGCAGCTGTCCAAGGGATGCAGGCAGGCTCCCTGAGAGCTGGTTGCTGCTGAGATTGAGGCACTGGAGGTGAGCTAGGGAGCCGAGCTGGGTATGGGGACAGTGCCCTGTACATGCAGGGAGCGCAAAGTAAGTATGACATTGCCTGCTTGTCAAGTCTGTCTGCTATGCTCTGTACTACTGTGCTGTGCTGTACGGTCTGCTGTGCCTCTGTAGCAATACACCAGTCAGCAGGAATGTAGCTGGGCAATGAGACTTGCTGGGCAGCGACTTTGTGTCAAGTGACTGCAGCAACCGAGTGCCTTGCGAATTCGAAGCGGGAGTGCTCTGATAGGCAGGCTAAAGCATGGAATAACTGGCAGGGGAGGGGGGGTGGGAGGGGGGGGGGGGGGTGGGGCGGCTTAGCCAGAAACTGGATTGGGAAAACAGCCATGTTGCAACAGCTTGCATGACCTGCAAAACTGATAGTGTATTAGCAGTAAGCAGTTGAGTATGTGAACAAGACTCAGTTGGCATTGCAAGGAGTGTAGTCTTCCAAATAACAAGATGCATGCAAGCCTCAACCCTGGTATAATAGCAACAACAAGCAGGCTTTACCTGGAATGTCTGCCCACCAAGCTGCAGGCTTTGCAGGTAGGTCAGATTTCCCAGCTCAGGTGCCAACACCCCGGTCATCTGCCTGCTGAAAGCTCCAAAGTCCAGCTGTGTCACATTTTCATTGCTTCCTGCTGTGGCTGCGCTGCATGCAGCAGCTGAGAGTGGTGCTTGAAGGTCTGAGCAGGTGCAGGAGGACACCTGACCAACTATCGCTGCAAGGATCAGATGTTGCAACCCAGTTGGCAAGCAGGGTCTTGGTCGCTGCTGATCAGGTTTCTGAGGGCCAATAGCGCACGCTTATCCACCGGCCTTGTCTTGGCGGTTGCAACAGATAGTGTGGTTGCAAGGCACAGATACAGAACTTGGAGCCAAAGCTTTAGCTTCTGCACCATGTAGAGCTCTACTGGCACTAGGCTTGCTGGCGCCCGGATGCACCAGCTTGGCAGAATGTGTGCCGCAGCCAAGAGCTGCGGCGCTAAGCTACATGTGATGCTGCGGCAGTGTACGTTGTGTCGGTATAGGCCTTTGACAGGTGCTTAACTCTAAGCTGTGGCCGGATCGGGTGAAATCAGCGGACCGTATCGGCAATGCAAGAGCTTGCACAAGTCAACGCAGTGTAAGTGCAACCCTTCTCAGTACTCTGCTGTGTTCTGACGGCGAACGTTAGTCCAAGACCGTCTTGTTGAGGCAACAACAACGCCTGCCCAAACAGCCCTGGCGAAACGATTACATGCTCAAGCGATCAACAGGACGTCGCGGACAGCAGCGTTTGCGTGGCAGATGCTGCGGTGTCGATTTTTCCGGGGACCCGCGCAAGTACGCGTCAAAAAGGTTTGCAGTGAAACCAGTGAACCTATGCAACTGGCCGATATGAGTACAGTGATTTTTACTTAATTGCGCAACATCAATGTGATGATCCGAACACGGGTGTGCGTTCAAGACGTCGAGGACTCAGCGCAGACTGCAGCACAAGTTGTCATACCTGTCACTGAGCACATCTCGAATGGGCAAGGGGCGGTTAGAAAGCAGGGCGTGCTGAGTGCAAAGGGCGGGGCGTGCTGTGGACAAAGGTAGGGCGTTTCATGGTCTACCCTTGCCCTGGATTTCTAGGACAGGTCAGCTGATGTTCGAGGCGTCAGTGGCTTTGCTGTTACAGCGACGTACGTCTTCCCCGTGTGTTTAACCCCACTTTTATTGCTCTCTATTTTGACTCAGCTGAGCTTTCTGCTTCGCCGGCGCGTCGGTAGATTTAGGTCCAGTCCCTCTTGAGCGCGCACTCCGCTAGGGACGGTTCAGAAGGCAACCTCGACAGCAGTGACGAGTTCTGAGCACCATACCACAGACAAGCGCTTTTATTGGTATGCTTGTTGAAGAGCGTGACTCATAGCCCGCGTCAAGGTTCGACAGCGTTATCTGTTGCGCTTCGTGTTCCCAAGCTTCTTTCGTCAGCATACACTCAGTGCGGGCACTTGCGGCACGTATCACAATTGTCTACATTGCATGGCCCGCACTTGCACACCGAGCTACGCAAATCAAGTGGAATGTGACTTTCTTGGAATTCAGTGACGCAACGCGAGCTCGCACACCTGCATGTTTCGCTCAGGGGCTTCCCAAATGAAGTGGTCAGGGCAATCGCCTTCAGAAACAGCCACCTTCCCTGTCTCATCTCACTCTGGAGATGTCTCCAACCACACCACTCCAACCTAGCCACCTTCTCAACAACAGCAGCAACAGCAGCAGCAGCAGCAGGCCGCATTCTGTTCATTGGCACTCTCCCATAGGCTTGCCTTGTAATCAAGCTACAAGACGATTTCTGAATCACCAGCATCTGACAGAGCTGCGGCTGCTCCTGAGGAGATCAGTGGTCGTAAGAGTATGCCAAGCATTCCTAGCATCAGCCAGTACACAAGCTTATATACCAAAGTATCACAACGGGCTTAGCTTGACAATCAATTTTCAGGTTCAGTGCGCAGAGCTTTCAAGGTCAAGATCTTCACCACGCATTTCATGCTGCCCTTCAGAAACATGCTCTGACTCTGGATCCTGCCCATCATGGGAAACGCGCACATCATCCTCCATCTCGCCTTGCAAGTCAGACTGCACAGATGCATCTTGATGCTGATGCTGCTGATCATGCTGCTGTTGTAATGACAGCTGAGCTGCCTGCTGGTGCTGCTGCTGCAGAAAGCAGCTGGTAAGCATGCTGGTCAAAGCTAGGGTGGCCTGGCGTCAAATGAGGTGGGAGATTGAGCACCCCTTGCTGCATGACATGCCCAGAGGAGGATGGGGGGGGTAGGTAAGGAGGGGTCCCCTGCTGCAGCTGGGTGTGGGAATGGGGCCGGCCGGCACCCCTCGGCTGTAGGCGAGGTGAGCCAGCTCTGTCACAAAGTTGCGCACTTCATCTAGAAGCCACACAACTCTGGTTGTAAGATCAGTCATCACCAAATCTCCAAGAAAACATGGAGTGAATATTGCAGTAACAATTCAACATGCATGCACATCAACAGGTGTATATGGTACACATGACAGAATAAGCTGCCTCCAGGTCATGTGATGAATGCGGTAGGTACAATCCCATGGCATTCATTCCTGCTTGCTGGTGAGCTGGGTATAGCCACAAGTTGGCAATCATGCAAGCCGCCCCCTTTGTCGCTGGCAACAACAAGGGGCCTGGCAAAAACACTCTGTGAGCTGGATGGCCCATCCAGGTGTTGTGCACAGCTCAGAGATGGTCAAAGCAATGGCTTTAGCAAGTTGTGAGACGTGCAGGACCTGGATGTGCATTCCAGCCCACAAAGTGCTCTGCCAAAAGCCAGGGAAAGACATGAATACACAACAAAACTGACATCAAACAGCACAGCAGATCACATCGCCGCTGTAGCATGGCAGTCCTGCTGAGGGGAACATCACAGATGCTAGAGCCACAGGGCAAGTTTTTTTTGCGCCGACATGACTATAACCACAAAGAGATTTTCTCAAAGGACATTACAGCTCACCCTGTGCATGGCTGTGCAGCAGATGTTGAAGGTTTCTGCATCAGGCAAGCCGGGATAGCCAGTCTGTATGTGCGAAGTGACCTGCATGTTGCATGACTAATGTAACTCATCGGCTCCCATCGGCAGGCAAAAGCAGCTGCGACAGGACATTCACGTCTGGTCAGTCTCGAGCAGTGGAGAGCTCAAGCCGTGACATGAAGCACATGCACTTGAAACAAATTACGGATGTTTGCAGGTGAAAGGGCCGTTCAGCTCTTACACTGTGCGTCAACACACTGCTGCAGCCAGTCAGGAGCTTGTAAACATGCTTTGGTCTCATCCAGCTCATATCAGAACCATATGCTATGTGCATGAAGCCAAAGAGATGTCAGTAGACAAATCATGTTTGTCTGTGCCTGGCCTTGCTGGTCTGCTGACACTTCTCTGGCTATATGCGCATGGCACATGGTAATGGTATAATGCATAAGCTCAGGACAAGCCCCAGCGCAGGGCTGAACTCGACCCTGTGACAGGGCTGCTTCACCACTGACTGGACACTAACGGCTTCCATTGTAAAGTGTCACATGATGGTTGCCCATATGGTTGGTAACATCATGGTGAAAAGCAGAGCAGTTCCAACCTGAACACCAATTTCTCTGGTGGGTACCATGATCCAACACCTCAGGCTCGGGATCAAAGTCTGCCCCGCCGACCAAGCTGGCAGTGGGCTGTGGCATGAGCTGCTGCACTGGGGAAGCATACGCCCTCCCGGTCATCTGCATCACCTGATGCTGGGTGTGGCATGATCTCTGTGATCTGTTTGGTACCATCAGAGGCCTGCTCAAAACCTGCATTGTCCACACAACTTCTCGAGTCTGAGTCCCCAACAGCAACCTGCAGCTGAGACACCAGAATGCCTGACAAGGACGCACAGTCTTTGCTTGTGTAGTATGTCCCAGTAACACATCACTGAAGCACTGTCCAGTACTGCTCACTGTGAGCAATAACAGACAGTGCCTCGTCTTATTGAGACATGCTACACAAGTGGACACAGTAGTTTCTTGTTTGAGGGCACCCTCAACCCTGAACACGAACAATGATTGTCATGCAAGGTTGAAGGTGCAGTGTTAGGCACTGTCGCCATGATGTCAGTAGTGGATGTCTCTTTGAAGAGTGAAAGCGTAGCCTTGGCAGCTCAATGCCCATCTGTTACTCGGCATGATAGGTCATATACCAAATGTAAGCAACACCTGAAACACAATATGGATGATACAAGCAGGTGTGTCTATCGATCACAAGGATGAGATGCAGCAGCTGAGATGCTGCAAGGCTAAGCCCCTTTCACTTTGCCTCTGACAAGAGCCTTTGGCACGCCTCAGTTGCACCGTTTGCTCCCAAGTTGTCACCAAAAAAGCAGATGGGCATAGCCTCTGGTATTTTTGCGGCAACATGGGAGCCAATGATGCAACCGGGACACGCCAATGGGTCATGTCAATTGCAAAGTGAAAGGGCTGGGCTGCAGCCATGCAAAGGCATCTGGCCATGCTTTGTGTACGATCCAACATCATCAACACGACCAACTCAGTTACCTCAGCTAGCAGCTGAGCTGATTGTTTGATGGCGCCCCTGACTCTGGTACAGTCCAGCAGTCATGCAACTTGTGTTCGATGCATGCACAGGACACAGCAATTCTTCCTGAACCTAGTGCAAATTGGTGCGTCAAGATTGGGCAGTGTTGTGAGAAAGGTTGGGCGTCAAAGTATTCACAGATGCAGTGTGGCGTGTTGAGCTTGGATGCACGCCAAAGGGGCACCTGTCAAGTGGCGAAGCTGTCTGAGGTTTCCAGCAGACAAGGAAGCTCCAAACCCAGGAGTAGCATAAGCCCAAGATGTGCCTTTCTCTTTCATGATGAAGCAGAACACCTGCAATACCCAGCATTGGGGTCAGCAGTTGGGTCGACACGGGTACCAGCAGTAGGGCCAAGCAGGGTATCATTGCTGGGGCCAGCACTGAGGTCAGCACTGGGGTCAGCAGTGTAGTCAACGTCAGGTTGAAGGCAGGAGTCAGCACTGGGGATCAGCACTAGGGTCAGCATGGGTATGACCATTGGGTCAGCAAAGGGGTCAGCAACGGATCAGTGCTGGGGTCAGCAATGGGGTCAGTAATGGAGTACACAAAGCAGTCAGCTCTGTGCAAGGCTATATGCAAAACCTCATGGCAGTGACATTGTCAAGTTCATTGTGAGGAAGTTCCAGCATTTGCTGACAGTCAGATACTAACATCTTTTCAAACTCTGGTCACAAAGAGTGCTGACGGCCCTCTGCCATGCTATGGTAAGTGCTGGTACTTTTGCATATGCAGCTAGTCAGCGTGTCTGGTTGACATGCGTATTAGCACAAATGCTGAAGCTGCAAGCAGGACACTGACATCTACAGCAGAATGGCAGAGTGTGTGGAGACAAAACATGTGGCGTGTTGCGAGCAATAGCTGCCTAGGCACAGGGGAATGATCAGGAAGATGTGCTGCACAGAACAGTAAGGACCCTGATTGGAGACAGCATTGAGACTCTCTGACAGAACTACACCTTGGCATCTGTAAGCTTGTGAAGCTGGTAACACTTGAGCGCCAGACCACGCTTGCGCTTGCTGAAGGCCTGCCGGATCTGATCTGTGCCCTGCACACCATATCCTTGTGACACAGTCAGCAGAAAACATCCCATAGGAAACTGAGGCACATGGTGCATCTCCATTACTAGCTACCTGGTGTGCTGTGCTGTGCTTCATCCTAGCAGCACTTTGTTGTTTGTGATTGCTTCTAATGCGTGCTAGTCAGGTCTCAAATGGCACTCACTTGAGAGAAGGCATATGTCCTTGAGCAAGAGGGAGGGACAATTGCACTGCGAGCTGACAAGGCTGCTCTGTTTCAGGCCTGGTTTTACACCACAAGCAGGTTGCATGCGCATGTGTTGGAGTATGGCAGTCCAATATGAAAGAACTTACAGATGGACGCTCAGTTGCCTTACGGCGCGGCTTATGTTTGTACTCTGTGTTGGACGGCAGGGGTATGCCAGCCTCCCCAGTGTCTGTGTCATCAAGCCTGCCAAGCAGCTCCTGCTGCTGCTCCAGCTGATCTGCGGCACCCAGGTGTTGTTGGTGCTGCTGATCTTGCTCCAATTGTTGTGTCAAGTGGAGTAAGGAGGGGAGTGGCTTGAGGCTTGCTGTTTCCTGGCTGGTTTAGTGGGGCTTGTGCTAGTTGTAAGTGATACAAATTCTGGACATTCAGTAACGATCCTGATGGAGGGCCTGCTGCAGCACCCGAGGGCATATGCAGAGCAGGAGACTGGCCAGCAACATTCTGCCTCCAGAGCTGCCTGCGACACCAGCCACGGCGCTGTTGCCGCATGTCGCACAGGGCGCCATGCGTGGATATGCGTATGTGTCAGCGCGGGGCGCAAGCGGCAACGCGGAACGCTACAGTATTCAAAGCGCACATAAAGTGTGCCATGCGACACCAACCTGGCGTCGTTGTCGTTTGTTGGAAGGCTCATGACTGCCGTTACCAATCCCCTGCAATAGCTCATGGTCCTGCTGAGAAGACATATTGGGCTTGTTGCTTGCTACGATAAACAAGGAACGTGTGCCGATTCGCAATTGGGTGATCGCTGCCGACAATACACGTTCGCCTTAGACTGTCGACCAAGTTACACTAATCTGCGCAAGCGTAGCCAGAACAGGCGCCTGTGCTCCACGCTCGTGACAAATCCGTTACCATCGTCCACATGATCACATTACAGTCCACTGGACAGACATATGTCCAGACACATGCTTGAGCACCCACTCTTACTTCATGCCAGGAAAGCTGTTGTGTCATGTATTGTCAGGGGCTGCAGACATGCAGATGCATGCTCAGAACTTGTACAGGACAGCCTGCACCGTTGTGTAACAATGCATGCAAAGCAGTGCGATTCTTCAACTTTGGTCATCAACCCGGGGGAGCAGCAGCAGGGGGAGGGTACGCAGGTGGCTGCTGGTATGCATGCTGCTGCTGATAAGCAGGGTACTGTCCTTGCGTCTCCTGATACTGCTGCCATTGTACATCATAAAGAGGTGGCTGTGCATATTGCTGTGGTGGAATGCCTGCTGGGGTGGGGGAGGGTATGCCTGCTGTTGCTGCTGGGGGTAGTTCTGTTGGGGTGGAGGGGCGTATGTCTGCTGAGGAGGTGGGGGATAGTAGGGGGGTGGTTGATGTGCTGGGGGTGGAGGCTGTGGGGCAAAGCCTGCATGGTAGGGGGGTGGTAATGGATAGCCTCCTGGTGACATGTGTTGTGGAGGCATGTGCTGTGGAGGTTGCTGCCGATACTGTGGCCTCATGATAGATGACCTGCATGCAACACTCTCCTTTCCACTGGCAGCGTAGTTCTGGTGAAATGTCACCATATGTGCAAAGCCAGCCAGCCCTAGCTCAGTGAGAAGTGCTGGCTCTGTGTTTCATGTTCATTTTCAGGTTCGACACGTCTGCTTGCAGGGAAACAACAGCCCAGAAAAATCTGCAGAGGGCAAACTGAACATGCTGCAACAAGCGCAGAGCTGGAACGTGTTGGCTGCCAACATGTACAGCAGTGCTCCAACAGCACTGCTGCTTACTAGGCAGACTGGCCTGAGACCCAAGCGACCTTCAAGCCTGAGGATGAGCAGCAGATCAACAGCAAGCAGCTCTTTGTTGTTCACATGCAGCTCGTTATCGGGCTTGAGGACAGGATGGAATTCAGGCCAGTCTACTCAGTGTACAACCTCTGAGCATGCAGCATAACATTTACTATCACATTGCATTGCTGTTCTGCGGTGTTGCCCATACACATGCAACCTGTTGAGCACACAGCATAAGTTCCAGGGCCACATTGCAATGTGTGCCTGAGCTGTCTTGCCTTTACATGCACACGAAGACCTGGCGTCTTTAAAAGCTGATCAGTGTGTGTGCCAGCTTTGTTGAGCTGTGACAGACAACCAACCTGGGTGGCTCCATGAAGCCTCTGCCCATTGCTCTGCCAGTGGGGGAGTCCCTGCCCCGAGGTGACCCCCGACCCCCCGCAGGCGAGAACCGCCCCCCCTGCTCTGATGGGAGGGGGCCCATAAGGAGAGTGCCTGTACTTGGGCCTTTCAAAGTTCATAGGGCCGCCTGTGAACTCCCTGGACTCCCCCAACCCGGGCCCCTTGGCTGTGCCTTTCCATACTGCTTCAGTCTGTGCTATTGCTGGTCTTGACACAGATGAGCTGGTGCCTGGCTGCTGCTGTACAGGCACTGCAGTAGCTTGGAGGGCTGTGTCACTACTGCCATCTGCCATCTGTGTGTCAGTGCTAGGAGCGCCGGCCTTGTGTTCAGAGTCCAGCACAGCATGGCTGCTTTCAGCAGGCGCGTGCTGGGCTTTTGCCGCCTTTGCAGAATGACTCGCTGGGTCTGCAGGAGCTGCAGGACTTGGTTCAGCCGCCTCTGTGCTGTGGGAAGCTGCTGCAGCTGCTTCAGCATCTGAAGCCGGTAAGGCTTGGGCACCATCTGCTGCTGCAGCACTCGGCACCTGAGGAACAGCCACAGCTTCCTTGAATGGCACATCTCCCTGCTGATCCTCAACTGGACCATGAGCAGCAGTGCCAGCTGGCTCTTGTGCAGCAATGCCATTGCCTGAATGGGTTGGGTTGTACCGCAGGTGGCGGCAGTTGGGCCTCATCAACTGCAACAGTGGCCAACAGTTGGGCCCCATCAACTGTATCAGTGGCTGAGGGCGCGTCAGGAACAGTGCCTTCCGCTGTTGCAGCATCCAGTGCCGCAGCGTCTGTGGCAGGAATGGCGGCTGAGGGTGGGACAGGTATCTGTTGGATTTCTGCTGCCGGTGGTTGGTTGTCTATGCTGCCTGCCTGAGCTGCCTCCTGGTATGAGAGAGCACTAGTGTCTGCAGGGCGTTGGTACATGACATGCTCCTTGGCTGCCTCGTCTTTGACTGTGCCGTCGTCATGCCAGACAGCTCCACCCTTGCTGATTCCTTGGTCAGCACCACTGCACAGAGCAGGTCAAGTCCAGTGCGTGACTCTGAACATCCCAGCTTTGTGCTTGTGCATAATAATCAAGCATACATGCCTAACACTCAAGGCGTCCAGTCTTAGCTTTACCTTTGGGGTCATGCAATGTGTGCGAGGTTGCCTTTTCTCAGCTTTGTGCTTATGTCTAGCGCTGAAGAGATCCAAGGGGCACCATTGATTTTGCGTTACCTGTGCAAATTTGAGGAAATGTCATCTTTGGTGTCTGAGTAGATGTCCTCAAACCCAAGGCTCATGAGCTCCCCAGCTGCCTCTGTCAGGGCATTAAACTGCTTGTCTCTCTCTGCTTGCTCTGCATGGCAAGTGTGTATAACTGAGGGTATTGCACTCTGATATGTATTCAGTAAGAAGCAGGAATGGCTCACAGCAATGCAAGCAACTGCATGCTAACCAGTGGGATCTTCAGCTATTTCTGTCTCTTGAAGTTTCCTGCAAAGAAGACAAATGTCCTCGTCAATCAACAGAGGTTTATGATTAATCTGCAAAAAAAATACTCTGGTCAATGAGTGTCCGCACTTGGCTGTGTTCCGGGTCTTCCGCTTGTTTGCAGCCTTTTTAGCAGGTGGCTTCAAGCGCTTCAGAGCCCTGTATTCCCAGCATCCCGCAGCATGACCCAAAACGAAGCTTTGGTACGTGCAGTAGGTGACCTGCTTTCACAAATGTGCTTAAGATTGGCCTGATACCTACTTTGTGACGGTTTCACCCTCTTGTAGTATGTCAAGTATGATCTGTTTGAACTCCTGGGGAGACCTGTCAGTGCTTTTCAGCTCACCACCTGCCACCCAACTTTGATTGCCAGCCATGAAACAAGCTGGGGTGGTGGTGACAGTCGTCAAAGACTTTCAGCTCAGTCAGATCAGATCACTGTGACGCGGTTTCACAACTTGTCTTTGTGGCATGCATATACAGGTGGTGCAACCGCGATGTAAGAAGCGAGACGAGTATAAGTGAACACGAAACAACCAACGAGTCCTGGAAACAAACGTGTAATCCCTTGCAACGAGGAATCTGCAGGGAGCACAGTTGATTGATAGGTAAAATTAGTTGAGTGAATTAGGGGAAATTGGGGACCATACTGCTTCCACTGGTGGCACTAGCCTTGGCAAAGAACAAAAAGTACTGTGGCAACTGGATTGAACAGCACACACTGAAGGAAAATCATGGCTGCAACTGTTGTCAACCTGATGACGTTTACTGTATTGAATGCACAGCATGCAACATGGGATCAGTGCCTCTCGATTGGATGCATACAGCCCCTATGCATCAGACTGCTGTGTGATGTATATGTAAACGATCACAATCAAATCTGCAACACAATGCAAATCTTCAGATTGGCCATCAATGCTGCAGGTGAGCTGGTTGTACTCCCATCAAGCAGCAGTTTGAGAAAACAGCACAACCCTAGCCATCGTTGTGCCAACACCGCACAAAGTCAAATTGTGAATGTCATACAGCAGATGTGATAGTACTGTAGGTCACATAAGCTTGCTAAGCTGACATTGCCATCAGCATACATGAACGAGCAATAAGTTGGTCATATAGGTCTGAAGTAGGACAAATGCGCTGTTCTGGGTACCTCCTTGGGCCATCCAAACAAGACTCCAGTTGAATGAAATCACGTACAAACACAATGCAGTATTCATCAATAGCTTGGTGCATCATTCATCATTCAGTCATAAATCAGCATAGCGTGTGTATGACTCACAAACGTCCAGTTCCAGCAGCAGCAGCATAAGCTTGTGATCTAGTTGATAACTGGACTTGCAAGGCAATTGGATCAGATCTTAAGGCGCCTTTCAAACATCATGTCAATCCGCTCAGAAAAAGGGAAGCTGTCAATAACAGCTGCAATAGAGCCTTGGCCCTTGGCTTGTCTGTCATCAGCTGGTGAGATTGAGCTTGCTTTGCCCTTTTTGCAGGTCTGCATTTTATCTGCGTAGAAGTGTAGCTGTGATCCCCTAGCTTTGATGACCACAAAATCCTCTCCAAGATTTCCGCTCTTGCTGTTGCAGCCGAGTCAAGTCATCATCTACTTTGAAGCCAGCTTGCCTAAGGGCCTTTGCATGCTTCAAGAATAGGTGCTTGCCCTGTAGTGTGCCAAACTTGACCCGTACAGGTCTTGGTCTACTGTTGTCTGGTGACCGCCTTCCCAGTCGCTCAGGTGATCCATCAATACACAGATCGTGTCTGTATTTCTCCTCTACTATCTCCCACACTTCTGTCAGGGGATCATTCCAATCCTCTGTCAGGTTGTATAGTATCAAGTTATGCCTTCTAGAAGTTCTTCCAGCTTGAGTCCATGCTCTTCCAGTCTGTGAGTATGCTCCGTCCATCTGCGCTGCTGATCTGTGACAGATGGTTCAGCTGCGAAGCGAAGTGGTGTAAAAAATATCGTGTGTGGAGGGAAACGAGCAGGACTGGTAGAGACGTTGCAGGCGGTCCTTCGGGACTTCGACTTGACACAGTGGATTCAGCGTGTTTTGCTTGCTTGATAGCATGGTGCATCAACGCTGTTAACGCTTGCTTTTTCGTCATGTGCTCATTACTGCCAAGATCCACTGAATCAAGAAGTGCTTGAAGCTGCTTCAAAGTCGTAGCTTCAACTATCTGCTCAGGTGTCACTGTGAAGCTTGCGCCGCTGGTTGTTGATACTACAGGTGTCATTGCGCTGGTTCACTTACAATCAATCAATCTTTTTAAAAGGTGTTGACCATTTGACCAATAGTCTGAAGTAAGACAAATTCACTGTTCTGGGTACCTCCTGGGGCCAACCAAACATAGTCCAGTTCAATGATTTCACATACAAACACAA
Source organism: Asterella californica (assembly GCA_036924285.1). NCBI lineage: Eukaryota > Viridiplantae > Streptophyta > Marchantiopsida > Marchantiales > Aytoniaceae > Asterella > Asterella californica. The sequence continues at coordinate 22,585 of JAYKYS010000144.1, read as the reverse complement.
TGCAATGTTCATCAATAGCTTGGTGCATCATTCATCATTCACAGTCTTAGATCTGTTGAGAACTTATTGTACATCTTTGCTTAACCAGAAAACGTTTGTAACAGTCTGCATGAAATGTGTAAGCGCTGAAGGTAAATACAAAGACTTCAATTGCACTAAGCCTGGGTATCAGGGACTCTGTTTACGATTTACGACAGAAGCTTGTAAAAATCATCTTCTTCTTCCTCTTCTCCACCGCTTTGGTCTGATAGCAAGTTGCAATTTTGAAGCAGTGCTGTCACAATGCAGTTCAGCTTCACAGGTCAGTGACTGACGACTGTGATGACGGATGCATCCTAAAAGTGTAGTATGTGACTGCTGCAGCAGTGGTAGCACATTGAACAACACCCTGGCTCAGAGAGCAATTGTCATTTGAGGCGGCCCTACGGACGATAGGATCCGAAACGCCAATTTTCAGCAATAGTGAGTCAGGATGAACTACCTGCGCGACCACTTTGTCACATGATCAGCAAGCGTGCAAACGTTTCCGAGGGCATGCCAGTTTGGCCAAACAACCTGGCAGACACAACAACTGGAATGCGCGAAAAAAGTTTCAATTCCAAAGGCAGGGCTACTGGCTGCAGGTTCTCTGGATTCTTCAGATTCTCCAAAAACTCAAGGCCATCGAGACAAGACAGCAAGTGAGGGCTTGCAGATGCAGCAGCATCGTGCTGGTCAGCATCAACCTGGCTTGTGCCAACGCCCTCCATCTGTTGCACCTTGCCATCCCTCTGTGCAGTACCTGAACCTGTGCTATTTTGATGTGAGCGGCTGGGAGTGCTGTCTGATGTCTGTTGCAAGCTGTTGCTCTTGCCTGCTTGATGCTTGCTGCCTCTTGAGGGTGTGTGGTCAGCACGGCTGAGCAAAAGTTGCCTGCATGCATACACCCCCCCTCGCTAATCCCCAACATTCCCTTGCAGTGCTGGGCAGGCTGCCAGCACATGGCCCTCAGCGTCTCATAAGGCACTGTCTCGAGACCAAATTGGAACTGTACACTTGCAAGCATGCATGCACAAATACCAAGCACTTGCGCAGATGATGTAGACTGCGTAGCACGTGTCATTAACCATTCTGTCTGCACTACAGACGCCAATACTTCAAGCAGTAGTTTGCAGGTGCTTGCCTGGAGTCCTTGTTAAACTCAGCAACAACTGATGGCTGCAGGGCCTCGATTTGTATCCTGCGGTCCATGCCTAGCTCGGATATGTACACATCTATGAACTTACTGCCACCGATCTGGAGGCAGACCCCTTGGGTGATGATGGGATGCTGTCTCAGCAGTACACACAAGTACAGCCTCATGCTCCCATCCTGCACCACAACAAAGCAGACTCTAGAAAGTGTATTGACCCATGCTGTGAACCACAGGCTTAGCTGCTCATATCGATTGGTGATTTTCACTGGCTCAGCTCTGACGCAGGCTCTGGCTGATTGACAAATTGATGTGGAGTGTCTCAGGTGTCTGCCAGTCAACTCGATAGCTAACAAATCAATCAACTACCAACTTACTAGCTAGGAGCCTGACTCACTGATTGCCTTCAAGGCATGACCTAGCCAGACTAGCTTGGGACCTCAAACTGATGACACGACACACTTGCATTCATCCCCTGACAGGATGAAACAAGCGTTCATCATACATACAAGTACAATGGACCTGACTCAAATCAGCCAAAGATGCACAAGTTGCCAGCGTGGCTGCTGCTTTACACAAGCCACAGTGGCCATGACTTGCTATATGCAACTAACTAGAAGGCGCGTTGTAGCAAAGAGGTGACTTCTTGGTTTCTTGCTGCCAGGTTAGATGCTTTGCCAGCAGTTTGTTGGTGCCATCGAGCTTGCATGCAGACCAGGCAGCAGGCCGAGTAATGTCCTGAAGACTGAACACTATGCAGCGGATTCAGTAATACGCTGCAGACTCAGTACAATGCTACATACTGGATACTATACAGGTAGCAAGTTGCCAGCACGACAGACCTCATGCATGGCAGACAGTCCTCAGCTGATTCAAGCCTTCACCACTTGGGTCACCACCACCAACATGCAAGTCACCAGACTGGATACAGAAGTGCTCACCGAGACAGTCTTTGCAGCCAGCTTGCGCTCGTTGCAGTGCGCTGCTGTGGCTGAGACAATGTCTCCGTCCACCAAGCCATACTGCTTGCTCAGGGCGGCAGTCTGGCTGCTTTGCACCTGCTGATCAGCTGCTTGCTGTTCCCCAGCCTCCTCCCCTGCAAGCCAAAGAATGCATGCCTGAAGGCCTGCATGACAGCTGCTGTGACTTTAGCCATAAACTGCTGGATGAGTTCTTTAGAAGTGCTAGTGACAGTGTGTTCCATGATTGCGTCTCTTGTCAAGAGCACATGAGCTATGTTTGCTGCTGCTCTGCTTGACCTGACCAGCTCAGCCTAGGACACTGGTCGCATGTCGACCAGGTTGCGGCACCAATATTGATGTAGACGCTGTATGTAGACCCTTGTGGCGGCTGTCTGTGTGCTGGTTCAGCATAACAAATGCAATGGTACTTTCTGCACCAACTCTTGATCAGCATGTTCATCACCTTCCCCTGAGGGCTGCACATCTTTTCTATTGTCCTCAGGCACGCCCAACTGAGATGTGGGTTCAGACATCAGGTGGGGCTGTGTCTCAAACCCCAGCTGTGACCCAAGCTGGGGTTGTTCGGCACCCCGGAGATCAGGTGGGGGCTGGGTGAGAATAGGAATGAGGCCGAGTGCTGCAGCCAGCAGGCGGTGCACGACCACGTCAGGGTAGCGCCTGATGGGGGAGGTGAAGTGGGTGTAGTGGGACACTGCCAGAGCATAGTGCCGCCACTTGGTGGTGTCCTCAAACTCACCGGTGCAGAAGTACTCAGCATTCTGCAGTGACATGGAAAAGCTCAGTACAGCAGCGGTCACCTGAGAAGACGTACCACAGAGAACAAGAGAAGAACTTGATGGGTTGGCTCATGTCTCGGTCAGAAGCAACATTCTGGGTGCAGCTGCCATCTCAAGCAATCACTCAACCAGTTAATGTAATTAACAGTCTGGGGGGTGATCAGCACGAGCTGTTCTGCAACTTTGAAGACAAAATTTGCGTGCACCTGAGTTGGATGCAGTATGATGCAATCTACCCTTGCCTATGGGCTTTGCGTCAACAACACCTTTTCACTATCACCACCAGCAACAGTTGGACGTAAGGGGGAGCGGGGAGGGGGGGGGTGTGGGGAAAGGGGGGGAAGTCCTAACAGTCCCCCTACACTATAAAGAATGGGATGTACCTTCATGGGCTTGGTGGCCATGAGGGTGACCACCTCCATGATGGCCTGGTCGGAGCAGCCCTCCCTAAGCGCCCTCAAGCTCTGTGCTATGGAGCCAGCTGTAGTCACGTCCATGCCAATGTCCTGCACAGCATCAGGTGCCACCCGCTTGAAACATCCCATTCATTATGACACAATCTGCGCAGTTCTGAAGTCATCTACCAAGGGCTGGTGCAAGATGCCAAAGGCAGTCACTCTTGCTTTGAGTTCTAGATTGGAGATTAAACTTTTACATTAGTGAGGGAAGAAGACCTGGCTGCTTGCTAGCTTCTGAGAAAGCCCTAAACCCAGTTGCTCGCCCAGGTAGAGGTCTGGAACGCGCTTGCAATGCTGTCTGCTGTGGATTGACCAAGTCACAGCCACAACAGCCAGCCTCCCTAAAAGGGCATTCCAGGTCTCTGCATTGGGGTAGCAAAGCCTGCCTGACAACCAGATTGCACACATGTGCTCACTGAAGAAGCTTCCATCAAGCTTCTGCCAAGCAACAAGGGTGATCTGTGTTAACAAGAGAGAAGGAAATAGCATGGCCACAAGGAGTAACATGCAGAGAAAGTCCAGATGGCAATGAAGCCAGAAGATGACAGAAGACTCCATACTGAAACATGGTTGTGACAGGTGACATGGGGGGAAAGGCATCATACCAAGGATTTGGCAAGGTCCAGCACAGCAGAGAGCTTCTTCTCATCAGGTGGGGGATGCCGTCTGAGCAGGGCGCGATCTGGAAATGCATCTGCCACAATCTTAGCCACACTCATGTTAGCCAGCAGCATAAACTCCTCTACTAGCTGGTTGGCTTCCCTTTGGACTGCACATGCACAATCACCATAGGCAGCTGGCTTCCCTTTGAATGGCACATACTAGGCAATTGCCTCCTCTGCAAAGGGCACATGCACACACATAACAGGCAACTGGCTGTCACATGCACACACACGCATGCACACACACACACACAAACGACGGTCGGCACATTGGAACAAGCCCTACTGCAACCAACGCTCAAGCACTTGACTGGTATGCAACTCTGACTCTGAAAACCCATCAGGGGTGTGAAAGATCTCAACAAAATGGCAATACTTGCCTGGAAGCTAAGCAGGGTAGCATAGCAGAGCATAGCAACGTAGGGTGTAGGCCAAGTATGGTACAGGTCAGATGGGGTAGACTGGGGTACAGGTCGGGTGGGGTTTGACTGAGGTAGGGCAGGAGGATTGCAAGCTGACATGTCACACTGACAGTTCAGAATCCAGTATGAAAGGCAGCCCTGGGCTAATTGGAAAGCAGCAGCGCTAACCGTAGGGTCCAGCAGAGACAGGGTTGCCGTGCTCATCCATTTTGAAGAAGAGCTTGGTGTTGTCCAGGCGCAGGGCACCGTTGTCTGCGCGCCCAGCCTTGAGGTGGCGAGCAATGCCATTCAACGCCAACACATCCTCCACAACCTGTATGGCACAGCACATGTCATGACGGGGGAAGCAGGGTTGAGGCAATTTTGAGCCTTGGGGGCAGGGCATTGTGCCCTGGCGGTAGGCATGATGGTGCAGCCCTGATGAGGCTTCACACAGATGCCCCTACCAATGACATAAGAACCGTCTGTGTGTTTGCAGCTCTCTGGCGCCATACATGATAGCTACTGAGGTTGTTCCAAACTGATCATGAAACATGCCTAATGGCGCTGCAGCTCCAAGAACTCACAAGGACGGCAAACCTGAACTTTCACGCATGCATTGCTTCCTGTGTAAGGTACAAACAACCTGAATGAGTATGCCCACAAGAAATGGCACTTGGATAAGTCATGAAAAACATACAGCTCCCAAGCACAAACAGAGGCCAGCTGTCTTGATGCCACTGAGTCACACTGGCACCAACTTGTTGATGCTATCTAAATCTGCCACCTTGCTCACAGACTTTATAAACTTCTTTATCAACTTGTGCTGAGCTGGTAGTTGCTGCCAGGCGTCATGACCTACTTGCACATTGAAGAAACATCACTTTGGGAAGGAGAATGTTGCCCCTGACTGCCAAAACATGCAAACGAAACACCATTTCCAACTGGCATTTTGTGCAAAGCAAGCGAGGAAATGTACCTGAGGCCATTTGAAGCCGTGCAGCTCAACTGGAGGGGGCTCCTGGTCAGGCAGCCCTTGGAAGGTGCCCTCAATCATGTCCTGAGCATGCCCATAAGCCAGCTTGGCACAGGATTTGATGATACTCCTGCCTGCCCACTGGGATAGGATGTGGCCCTCTGGAGTCATATCCCACGTCATAGAAAATGCTAGCCTTTCAACACCTGCCAAAGCAGAGCGTACCCTGAAGGCGTGTTCCCTGTGACAGTGTCATGACAGGAGGCTGAGACCTGGCTGTGATGACAGGGTGATATTGGCAGCAGCAGCGCAGCAACAGCAGCATTGTATGCAGGAGGGTCCCTTCATTTCCAGACTGACGACGGTAGTAGTTTCAAGCTTGCAAAGGCAACCCAAGCATGAACAGTCACATACAATTGAGATGCAGCAGCAGTGTTGCCTCCTTGCTTGCAAGCTGCATGCGCAGTGGTGTCACAATGCTAGCAAGCGGTGGCTTATCTAGCTGTTGAAAATACTGACGGAGATGCTCTGCTACAATCCAGCATGCAAATCTCACAGTCATAGCACAGCGCAGCATATTCAGCCCGACCTGAGTTGAGACTGCAAAGCTTCTCACAGAGGAGGCGAGGAAGCATGGGTATGACCCGCTGCACCAGATACACACTGGTCCCTCTGGCCCTTGCCTCTTCATCCAAAGCACTGCCCTGACTGCAAGCGTGACATACCTTTGTGATCTGGATTACGCTGAGTACTGCCAAAGCACTGCCATGGCTGTAAGCATGACCACTATGTAGTTATGCTGTGTTGTTCCTACTGCTGATTGAGCACATGCAGGGGACCAAGCAGGCGGTACATGCACATGAAAGAAGGTCTGGCTTGGTGAGCATGAGGAGCTTGTGCTTCACAATGTCACAGAGGCATGAGATGACAGAGGGGGCAGAGAATAAAGGAAGGCATGTGGCTGGTTGGGGTGGGGGTGGGGGTGGGGGTGGGGGTGTTTGGACAAACCGGGTCAAAGAGGTCAGAGTAGACATCAAAATGTGGGCACATGCTGCTTCATGCATGATTGCATGTGTTATAAAGCAACGAACTAGCAATCAACACAGGACTAGCCATGGTCGAGCTTGGTCAAGAGATATGACATAAGAGCATGTCACGGATGTACCTGACAAAGTGTGCCACATCAGCGATGTGCACCCCCACACGGAAGTTCCCTCCAGGCAGGGGTCCAATAGACAGGGCGTCGTCCAGATCACGCGCTGTGGGGGGGTCTATGCTGAACAGCCTGCAGCAACCCCAACACTTGCAGTGTAACAAGCAGCATGTGTTTCATGACACACTATACTGCAGGACATGCAGGCATGCCTGACACTGTATCCCAGTTGGCTCAGCCTTGCTTTGCCTTCCACTCAAACCCTATCATGCAAAGCTTGAATGCAACAATCCAGTCAAGCTGTTTCCCCTCTCCAGACTGTTGTCCCTCTGGCCCTTTCCCCAGCCCTTCCCCTATCCCTTTGCCCTTTCCATAGTGCCCATCACGTCATATGCATCTGCATACCTGATACTGGTAAAGTCCCTGCGATGCGCCCGCTCCTGTGGGCTGATGCTCCAGGCTTCATCTTCCTTGGGAAGGCAAGCCAACACTGCCGGAGTGAAGTCCACATCACTCACCTTCTCCATTTCTAATAGAGCTGCTGTCTCAGCTTCCAGCTCACCTGCATCATGACGCATGTAGACTGGGTCAGGATATGCTGTGTGGAAGCTGTTTGATTCTTGAGAAACAGCTGCATTGGCAGGTATGCAACGTGCTACGCCCTACGCCTATGCTGACTGCGCCGCCAGCAAGTCTTGGTGCACACCAGCAGGAAACAATTTGCTATGCCTTGAGCTCATGAACTTGCCATGCCTTGAGGTCAAAGCCTTGTCATTGCCTCACTGCATACTTGAATGTCGATTCTATGCATGGAGCAACAGAGCATGCAGCACAGCATGCTGGAGACATCACACTGCTAAGACTTCATCAAATCAGATGAACGCACCTAGCTGACAGCACAGTGAACTCGGCACTCATTCGCACTATGCAGCAAATTTGTAATTATTTTTGTTACAAGTGGGGGCACAGCTGGGACTCTGAGTATGGATGCAGACCTGCTTGGCCAAGGCTGGAGCGGATCCTTGCAACTGGGTAGGAACTGCCAGCAGCCCATGCTGTCATGTGAGCTGACACCAACGTGCGCATGGGCACATTGGGATTGCGAGCTTCTGCCTGCAGGCATGGTTGCAACTGTCAAGGGGTTTGACATTTGAGAAGGGGGGGGCGGGGGCAGGGGCGGGGGGGGGGGGGGGGTGGGGCGAGTCATTGCCATCAGGCAAGAAAGGCCTCAAGGACATCACATCATAATCTTGAGTGTGCTGACTGGGTATGCTGACTGGCAATGCTGTTTGTGGCAATTTAGTGTGTGTGTTGCAGCCCGGGGGTGGGGTGAATGGGTGTGTGGGTGCATAAGGGTGGTTAGTTCAGCACGCATAGGGACAAGAAGCCTTCAGCAGCATCTGATCAGGTGACCTTAAGCCTTTTGTTCGCTCAGCAAAGTGACCAAACATCATAATGTGCGCACATCAGCTGAATGAGCTGTAGCTCCCAGACATTTCAAAACAGCCTGTGGCAAGCTTTTTCTTGTTCATCTGCAACAATGCAATACGTGCAGGCATATGTCATAAATTACACAAAACGTATCTAGCCCAACATCTGCATCAGCTAAAAACCTTGAAGCACATGCAAGCTGCCTCAGCTGCATGGCGCACACACTTGATCATTATGCACCATCTTCATCAACGGCATCAGTCTGAAGAAGAGTCAAGGACATACCTGCACCCCCTGATGGCATACACTGCTGGACAGAATTGTAGCATTGCATCAGCTAAGGAAGAGCGGTGAACGTACCTGCAGCTTCTGCTGTATCTCAGCAGGCATGCTGGCCGCATCGACCATCATGTGGGGCATGCGGGGATCACAAGGTGTGAGCCTCAGCACATCCCCAGAGCCTTCGGCATTCAGGATGCCCACAACCTGTGCTCTGCGAGGCGTCTCATTAAGGATGGCCACTACCTCTGCTGTTGGCCGTATGCCCGGATACTTTGCCATGCTGCAGTCACAAGAGCACCATCATGCACAGATCTCACGGGTACCCAAGCATCCATTCAGACGCTTGTTGGTCAGGAGCAGGGCAACTTTGATCAGCTGCCTTGAGGTTACTAAGGCTGTGCAAAAGTACAGCTGTGATCAGTGCTTCAATGTGCAAATGCATGTAGCCATGATTGCTGGATGTACTAATTGGCACTGTGGACATCTGCTATGTGCTTGTTGGCACTAATGGTAAATCTGTAGTATTTGACAAACATGACCAGACCTGGCGCAATAACCCCAACTAGTGCAGTACTGCCGCACTATCCTCATGCAATGCTTGGCATGCAACAGTGCACGAATCCAGCAGAAACTTGTGTCATAGGATCTTTACACCTGCCAGCCAACATGCAAGGTAGGAATGTCCAGCTTGAAGGCACTTAACCCAGTTTGCAGGCATGAACATATGAAAGCGCTACCAGCACAACAAGGGTGGTGTTCACTTACAGGTCGTTCATGATCTCCAGGGCTGCCTCAGTGTTGTCCACCCCATGCCAGGTGGACTGCTTAGGAGCACCGTTGTCTCGATTGTCTACTGACCGCCTCCTGCCAGCACCACAACAGGCTGTGTGTAAGGCTCCAGTGAGACAATGCGCATTGGCTATTTGATGCTTAGTCATATGCAACACTAGGTGCTGAAAGCCCATACCAAGCTGATGCATGTGGCACAGGTGACTTTGTGCAGACTGGTTCAGGTTTGGTCCATGTGACCCACACATGGACAGGAGTGTGTACTTAACTGCAAACAGCAGCAGTTACAAGCAAGCAAAGCTGTCCTGAGCAACTTTATGTCAGTCTAGCTGCAATGGGGCGCCTATTTCAGCTTACAGACGGATGTGAGGACATGCCTGGATTGCCGGCAGTGTAAGCATGAAAATGTAGGTACCTGTTGGAGCCAAAGCTAGACCTGCCTTGGTGCCTTGGTCTCCTGTTTCCAGAGCCTTCCTTCTGGGCAGAGCCCCCAGGAGTTCCCAAACTAGACCCCCCTGGAGCGCCCACAACACTGAAGTCACTCAATGTGGTGCTGGGCGCCGAGCCCATGGCCACCATTGAGTCAGGGGTCCCTGGCCCTTCAGGCCTGTTACCCAATGGCTGATCCAGCTTCAGCCGGCTCATCAGGTCAGTTGACAGGCTGTAGCTGCTGGGCTGGCTTCCTGGCTGCATATAGGATGACTCAGCGGGTGACTCAGCTATGCCTGAGACTGGGTTGATGTCCAGGGCACTGTCTGACTCATCATTGCCTTGCGCATGAAGCTGCTCTGGCTCGAGTCTGCTGCTGAGTGGCTCGAGTCTGCTGCTGAGTGTGCTGTGTGGTGTGCCTGTGGGAGTGGCGCTGGGTGTGTATGGCTGGATGTCTGACATTGGGTCAAAAACGCTTTCTTCCTCAACAGGCTGTAAGCTGGACGCCCTATCAGCAAAGGGTGTGGCAGCAGATGTGCCTGCAGCAGCATGTGGTTGCTGATGTCATGAGCTGCTTTGCTTTGTGCCCATGTCTCACAGCACAGCACAGCATAGCATAGCACACAGCACAGCACAGCACAGCACAGCACAGCACAGCACAGCACAGCACAGCACAGCACAGCACAGCACAGCACAGCACAGCACAGCACAGCACAGCACAGCAACAGCAGGACAAAGCTAGTTCAGACAGGCAGAAGAGTCAGACGATGAGTGGATATGCAGACAAACCAGTTAGAAGCTTGGGCAGACAATGGCCTGATCATTGGGCATATGCTGCATAATTGGTCTAAGGGACATTGGGGTCTGGCGTCAGAGAGGCATGCAGAGCAGATGCCTGCTGGCCATTTCAGTACTGCTCACCTGCTGCATCTGTGATGTCTTCTGCAGCCTCCCCTCCACTTGTAGCTGTAGCCATCCTCAGCTCTGCAGCATGGAACTAATTTCACACGAGCAGAACTCAGGATTGTCCAACAGGACAAGCTCATATGCAATACTAGGCCAAATGTTGGAATAAGGATGTAACGTCCTTGCTGGCACTGCTATAGGACCAGGAGGTTCACTCATCATGGATCACACCTGGCACAAGAGCATCATGAAATCAACAAACTTGAGCTCATACCTGCAACATATTACACATGACACAAGCGCAACAAGTTATCAGCCCCAGTGTTTGAGAAGCTTTGGCTCATACCTGGCTCACCCACGCCAGCATCGCCAAAGGTGGACGGGGAGGCTGCTAGGCTTTGCAGATCAACGCCTGCCCTGCCTGTGGGCTCCTGCTCAGTGGCTGCCGCGTTGGTGGCAGCTGCCAGCTGGTCTCTTTTGAAGACCCACCAGGCACAAGGGGGCAAGATACGCAAAGCCACCTCGTCGCCATCTACACTGCGGTTTTGTGACTCTAGCCCCTGCACAGAACACCTCACTTTGAGTCCTTGCACGTAGATTGACTCAGCCCCTTGTGTGTTACAGTGCGTCACTGGCAGTACCAAACTGCTACCCACATATTGACTATACAGGCTCAGCAATTTCCTGGGTAAGATGACTTCAAGTAACGGCCAACAACATGTATATGCGATGGATTGTTTACCCGTCACAAGAGAGCCCCAATGGTGTCAAGTGATGTGATTTGTGCAAAGTGTTTGGCATATTGGGGTGTGCACGGATCCAGCTCACATGTCAGGCATCTGTGCATGACAACAAAATTGTCCGGAAAGTTGAACCTGCAAGACTCACCTTGACAAAGATGTCTGCTGTCAGTCCCTTCAAGGTCACATAGGCTTGGCTTTTATCAGTAGCATTCACCCGCATTATGCCACGAAACAGTTGCATGGTCTTGAAGCCTTTTTGCAAGTCCTCTTGAGGCCAGTGCTCCTTCCTCCTGGCACTACCATTGACACCTGACCACTGACCCCCTGTGCAATATATGGAATAAATGAAGCACAGGTAGATCATGCATGGCTTGACCCTCTTAGCAACATGCTGGGCAATACAAGGGTCGTATGACAAGCAGGTTTGCATTGCATAGGGAATGTGTGCTGCGGGTATTTTTGAGAATGGAGTAGAAGATTTGTGCTGATATGGGACTGCCCTGGTGCTGGTGTGTTCAAAGCTTTTTGCGAGCTGCAGGCACAGTTGTGGGAGATGGGCACAGAACAACATCAAACAACTATACACATAGCTGGAACTGGAGAGCACAAACTACAATGAGGCACAGTGTATAACGTGTGAGGGCAAGTCACTATGCAGTTCTGTAACTTTGCCACTCAGTACATGCCAAAGTAAAGAACCCATATGCATGGATAGTCACCACAGGAGTTGAGGTTGAGGTATGCAGTGCTACTGATTTCAGAGCCGCATGAGCTGTACCATTTCTGCTCCTGCTGTCTGGTGTGCCAGCAGCTTGTTGGCCACTGCCAGGGCTGTGAAAGGTCCTGTTTGGGCTGTTGACATAGCGCTGAGGGATTGGAACAATGTTGCTTCGAGGTTGTCGCATGCCAGATGATTTCCTGCTAAAGCTGCTGGGTCCTGAGTCCCTCTCAACAGATGCTCCACGTCTGTTCTGACCTGACTGGCTATGGCTTAGTCCAGGAAGTTTTTCTGCTGCATGGATTCCCCCGCTGTCCCTGCTCTGGGCTCTGTTGCCTCTGTACTGGCCTTGCTGTCGCACTGGAACATTTAGGGCACGGTCTGCTGCTTGTGTAGCTGCTTGGCGAAGATGGCTGCAGCCATTTTGCTGGCCATCATCGGGCAGATCCCAATCTGACACAGTCGGCACGCTGCTGCTGTACTGATTCTGGCCATCTGGGACACGCAGACCGGGAGGGAAAGCGTTAGCACCTTGGCCGTCGGAGTTGCTACGGTAAACCCCGCGTCCTCCGCCACGTTGACCATTGCTGCGTCCAGACGAGTTCCTCCCTCTGCCTCTGTGCCCTCCACGGCCCCGCTCAGCGTTCATTGCAACTGATTGACCGACCCCAGTGAGATCACAAGCAAAACAACTGCGTTTTAGGTCGCCGAGCACCGAACGTCCTAGCTACATGCACCCGAACAGCACCGATATGTACCCGAACAGCACCGATAACTGCTGATCGACGTGGAATTGCGTCGAATGCTCATTGAGCACACGAAGCAGGTCGAGAACACAAATTAGTAAACCTGAGGTGCGAACGTGCGCACTAGAGACCTAACATACGTTTGAACTGCAGTCCTCACAGGGATGAACGTCGGCAGTGCGAGCATGCCATTGTGAGCCCATCCTGCGCCCGGGGAAAGCATCGAAAGCCCGAGGGGAAAGAGAAGTCAGGCAGGTTTGATCTGAACTCCTGTTTGCACTTGAACGCCAGGTTTAGCGAAGGTTATGAGTTTTTAGGCCACATAGCGTTCCTTTAGATGTAGCGTAGGATCCGAGGTCGAAATGTGTCAATACATCGGATTCAGCGACAGTGCTTCCTGCAACAGCACAGCATAACACTATGAGCCTACAGCAGCCTGCACAGAACAGCAGTGGTCATGGGAAACAGAAACAAACGCTTGAGACCAGTGGAAGATGACCTGCATTCAGTGCTTGCACAGTTCACCAGTACAGTGTCACAAGGTGCACAGCCCTCCTTTGCCACTTTCAGAGATATTTGGGCCAAGCGCCACTTTTCGTGGATTTTCCTGGTAAGGCATGGTCGCTTGTGGCGAGCTGCAAGCCAGCAAGTGCTCTATCCCGTGCTGCTTGAGCTCAGAAAGCATGTGCTTCTGCAGGGAAATAACACAGACCTTAGCACAGACAATTTTGTGCAGAGCCTGTATGCCATTGTTCTGGACTGTTTGGACATCCCCATTGTTGAGCATGCAAAAAGCCGACAACCAAGTCCAAAAGCAATACAGCAACAGACAGCACCTGAACAGGCTCAAAGCCTGCACCACCAGGCTAGGGGTTTCCAGTCCCTATGTACAGACACTCACCACCAGGCCGACGACCAGCATCTTCATGAGATACTGTTGGGGGATGATCCAAACAATGACCACCTTGCTGCTCACTCAGACATTGACAGCAGAAAGGGCAGGAACACTGGTACTGATCTGAGCACAGCAGACAACTCTGCTGTTGATATGGATGTGGCCACTGGCACTCAGGCTGAGGGCAGTTCTGTCAAGATTAGCCACGAGACAAACCCACGCCTTTGTCAGCCTGCACAGGCTGGGACAACACAAGGTCATGCTGGCATGGATCGCTCTGTCACCATGCCAATGCAAAGAGGTCTTCAGGCTGGTCAACATGTGCTGGAGACATCCAAACCTTCAGCATTGCTACTGCCGCCATATGCACCATTACCACCACAAGTGGCAGCAACAGAAGCAGCCGCCAGTGCTTCACACAGTCATAGCCTCACCAGCACTCCAGATGGCAGTGGTGGTGCACCCCACAACAGGCCCCTGCCTGACCCCCCCATGGCAGGTGTCAGCCTTCTGGATGCACTACCAGACGTGCCCCTGTGGTCACCCCCCTCCTCAGGGCCCAAGGGTCAGTCCCCACCCCCCTCAACTGACATCCCCATGATTGAAGCAGACACCCAGCTGAACAGCGCCAACCCCTGGGATCATCAGCTGCCAGACTCTGCAGCTGCCATATTCAACCCCACGCAAGAGATGACGGTGCCATCTGCACAGTCTGATGACCACACTGGACGGGTCTCGCCCAACCTGTTCATGACAGAGGCTGATCTGCTGTTGAACAGTCCAGGACTGCCCCCTCCAAAGCCTGCTGTGCATGATCTGCCGCCAACTTGCCCAAAGCCTGCTGAGACAAGTGTTGGAACAGCTGTATCGGCACCGCTGACCAGCCACCCACTGCAGTCGATCTCTGCTGCCAGCCTTGCGGCTAGGGCACTACAGCGTCAGCGAAGCACAGCTGCGCCTGCCATTTTACTAACAGCAGCACCTGCAGCTGCACCTGCGCCAACAGCTGCTCCAGCACGTCCTCCTACGCCCAATCGCAACATGTACACTAAATCCAGCAGCGTCCATCGCCGCAAACCCGACCCAGCCAAAGTGCTGCTGGAAACAAAGGTCGGCAGCTTGTATGCCATCTACTGCCTGCATGAGACGCAGCCAGGGTGTGTGCCAGTGTACCTGCCCTTGGAGCTTCTGCATCAGCTGCTGGACATAGTCAAGGAGGCCCATGCCAAGCTGCCTTGCGATGTGGTGCAAGTCGTGGCTCAGTTGATGCGCAAGAAGGCCTTTGTCGTTGGGGCTATCAGGCGCCCTCCACGGGCAGCGCCGCAGATGAAGCATCTCAGCAACCTCCAAACAGGTATGCTGTTCTTCTCGATTGTAATGGTCAAATGAATGTCAAACATTGCAAAATTCATGCAGTGGCAACCTCCCAAAAGGGATGCTTTTGGGCCTTTGGTTTATAACAGAGTTTGAAGTGCGCCTTCTGGTCTTTGGTCCTAAGTAGGGCAAGTGCAATTCAGATCAGAATCAGGACCAGCAAGCAAGCAAGTCAGCAGAGGCTTTAGTTGTGGCAGTGCATATTTCTGTGCTTGGATCCACAAGCCAAATTGCAGCAGACATCCTGACAAAAGTACAATGAAGTTGTGCTTGCTCAACATTTCCAAAATTCTTAGGGGATTTGTTAGCCTCACTTTGCTAGCCTGCATTCATGTATCCAGGCTTGTAATGCTATGTCTTTGCTGTACTGCATAGTGAAGTGGATCCTCCGCATGTATTGTAGCCGTCTCATCCGTGCAATGGCACACAGCAGGTTGATTACAGATTTCAACATGTTCCTCTGACTCAAGGAGCAGCTTTGCCATCAAACCCTGGTACTCTTTGTTTTGCAGGCTGGATCACCTGTTATGTAGCTGAAAAGCGTTCTGCTGATGCGGACGCTCTCATGAACTGCATCATACTTCGTGTATGCATGACTCAACAAACAATTGTCCATGTAGTCCAACACTGCTGGCCAACGTCACATGTCCTGTCATGCTGCTGACAAAGCTGCTGAGTCAGCTGCTGAGTTGCTGCTAAGTCAGCTACTGATTCACTGCTAAGTCAGCTGCTAAGTCAGCTGCTACTTTAGCCGCTGAGTGAGCTGCTGTGGCATGGTGCAGGATGGCTGCGTCCTCCCTGAGTGGCATGGACGCCAAGGCACAGACACAGCGAGATGCTGTGTACCACATACAAAACATGTACAGAGGGCTTACTGTGGTGGGCACCCTGCAAGGCCTGTGCAGAGACTACAAGGAGGCCAAGGCTCAAAGCTGGAAAGCTGCTGGTGTCAGGGGCAAACCCAGGGTAAGATCTGCAGGGCCCTGCCCCCCCCCCCCCTCCCCCGACGCACCCCCACATATGCCATGAGGAATGCCCCAGGCGCCATGCAACCCCCAAGCACCCTCAAGTCCTGTACTCTGTGTTGCGTCTTTTGCACATGTAGTGGTTGAGACCTTGCACTGTTTTGTGAGCCATTCCTGTGCAGTTTGCATACGATGCAACCGAAGCATCTCTCATGACCCCCATGCAACCCCAGCAGCTCCCATGGCAACTCCCCTCCAACCCCGAGCAACTGTCATGCAACTCCATGCAATCACAAGCGGCTCCTGTGACAATTCCAAGATGCGTGCATGCATTGCTTTGTCTCAAGTCATGTTCCAGTTGTCTGCCAATCTCAGTTGATCTGTTGTTATCCCTGATGGGGTCCTGTTGCATAGTGCATGACAGACTGATCAGCAAATTGTGGCTCGGATTCCTCAGGTAGTTGCAAAACCCAGTTGTCTTTGTCTGCAAAGCAACATTGTCTCCTCAAAAACAATGTAGCAAAACAGGAATTATATAGCAATCTGTGCAGTATTGTGCAAACGAAAGACAGCTCATTGCTCAGAATATTGCACTGGGAGGGGTGATGAGGTCTTGTATGTCTTTGCTGACATGACAAGCAGTTGTGCTGTGTTTCCGAGTCAGGGCTATGCATCCTCCATCCCCAGGCTGCAAGTCTCCATTCCTGCAGGGATCGCCACCCCACTGCACCTCACCCAACACCCCGCCCCAACCTACTCCACCCCACCCCTCTTGGCAAACCAGACTTGAATATTTTGTTCCTGCAGGGCTTTGCTAATCTGACAGTGGGCGCTAAGCTGGCTCAGCTGCTGCACAAAGCCACCACCAAAATCACCCCCAAGATCCGCTACAGAAGACCTGCCAGGAGGCGCCGTCGCTCAGGCTCCCGGCAGACCTCCCCAGCAGGCCGAGGAAGGGGAGCAGCAGCCCCCCCCGCCTGACCCCAAAACAGACAATGACCACGAGCTGGACAGTCTGTTGGAGGCTGGCTTCCTTGAGCTTGCGTCTGATGATGAGGAAGCGCCCGCTGCTTGTGGTGGCCCCTCTTTTCCCCCCTTGGATGCTGACAGCGCCGAAGAGGGAGAAATCGAGTGCAGTGGTAGTGACCTGGAGGGTGCTGCTGAGGATGACATACCGGGCTTGGGCTTCATGGGTCTGGGCTTTGGCATCGACTTTGCTGATGTTGCCAGCGACGCTCAGGAAGACTTTGCTGATGCAGTGGTGCCTGCGAAGCTGCCGCCGGCTGCCAAGAGGGCTTTGGAGAGGGATAGAGCCCGCAAGAGGAGGCGTCACCTGGCTGAGAAGGGCTGGGACGCTTTTGAGGTACTGCTTTGCCGCGTGTGGTTCGCCCATGTTGTTTGTGCGTGGGTGGCAGCAGCGTTTCCAGATCTTGGCTGCCCTGTGCTGATGCTTCAGCTCATGGCAAGCTAGCAAAAGTCAGGCTGCACATACGTTTTGACTGATGCACTCTGTCGCATTCCACGGCAAGATAGATAAGGCGGCGCTGCAGCTTGTCTGGAGCCCCCCCTCCCCCCCCCCCCCCCGGGTGCACTCACCTCTTCCCCCACCCCCACCCCCTACCCTCACACTTGCAAAAGCCACATGTTGTTTTCTCGTTGCTAACACAAAAAGCAGCATGTAGCACTCAACCCAGAATCGTTTTTCCCGGCACTATCACTGGCATTTGCAGTGGCATTGGCATTGTTATTACGGCGTGGCATCAATGCTACCACATGCCTTGATTTGTTTATGCTGACATTGCAGAGACAACTCGAGCAGCAGCCACTCGGCCAGCTTGACATGGACCAAGACGTCTCCCCTGGCACTCAGCCTCACATTGACGATGATGTTTCTGACTGTAGCCCTGAGCTGTTGGCTGTCAGTGCTCTCGACCAACTTGTCAACTCCCCTCCTCCCACCCACCCCCTATCCAATCAGGTCAAGAGGGCTCGCTTCCATGCTGATGAGGCGACATGTCAAGCTGGGGCTACTCTGACCGGCCTCGGGGCTGTTGCTCATGGCCCCAGGGCTGGTCTCACTGCACTTGAGGAGACAGATGCCAACGGAGGTCCAGCTCAGGAGCAAAAAAAGAAGAGGGGCAGGCCCCAAGGGTCCAAGACCAAGCGCAAAGCAGAAGCTGCAGGGGCAGTATCAGCTGCAGACTCAGCACCCAAGGGCAGAACCCCAGGGCGGCCTCCTGCCAAGAAGAGGAAGAAGGCATCAGACCAGACAACTGCAGGCCCTTCAGACCCAGCTGAGCTTCATCACAGTGACTCTATCAACTCCTCTGTCCGTGCATCTTCTTTACAAGCGCCAAGGACCAGCGCACAGACATGCGCACCTCAGGACATAGGTCTACAGTCAAGACAGGGCCCGCCCCCCGGTTCTTCTTTGCAGTCTCTGGCTGCTTCCATTGCAGCTTCTGTGCGCCTCCCCCCTCTGAGAAAGCAGCAGCCAGCATCACAGGCACAGCAGCTGCAGCAGCAGCCGCCTCAACAGTCATTCCAGCAGCGGCAACAGCATCGCCGGCAGCAGCCAATGGCAGCAGTGGCAACAGCGGCAGAGGCAGCTTTGAGCAATCTTGCTGCTGAAACCAAACACAGAATACATTGACTCTGCCATGGATACTATTCGTGGCTTGCTTGAACGCTCTGACAGCGATTAGCTTGTGAACCCCTCCTTTTGGTAGTGTAGCTGTCCAGAGATAGGAGTAGGCATTGATTGTCGGGTCTGTTAGCAAATTTACAAACAAGCAGGACATTCTAGCTCTGTGTCCAGGTGCTCAGCAGTGTCAAGAAAGCAGTATTAGATAGCAGCTGTAAGAGAGCATCTGCACAGTCACTGTAATGCATGGTGGAGACTACAGCATTGCCGTGAGTTGAGCAATGTGTGGCTCTGCCCTTCAATGCAGACACATGATCATTGCATGCCAATGATGCTGCACAATGTTGCCATATGCGTCATGTTGTCTCTGTACAGTATTGCCATATGCATTATGACATATCTGCACAATGGTGCGACACCATCATGATGCTGTGTAATGCATGTTTAGTCCGTGAGTCCTGCCACTTTGCAGGCTTGGCAGGGAGTGCAGCTTTCACTGAGAGTGGATGCAAGGCCAGACAGCATAGAGCATTGCTGCCCATAGGAAAGCCAGAGTCATATTGCAAATTGCAAAAGGTTAGTCACACCCCATCTTTGCTGCAAGCGGTGCCCTGTGGCTAGCCAGGATCTTGCTTTCTGCTTTTGTGTGTGGTGTGAAGCCAGACCATCTTCGCAGGTGTATGCAGCACTGCGTGTCCTATATACAGCAAGGCAAGCAGTGAGGGAGAGTCATACCTCAGTGCACAAGACTGGCAGAAAGGTTGATTCTCTGTTGCTTGTATTGCTGAATGCAGGACATGAAAGCAGCACACATTCTAGTAAAAGCATGCACACAGACATTTCTGAAAAAGGTGTTGTTTATTTGTGAAGGAACTGGGGACCCGATACACTGCAGGAAACAGTTGAGCTGCATTATCCCAGAGCCACACTCTCTGAAGACCAGCATCAGCTAGGTTTGCAGAGCAACCCTTCCAAACCACATCAGCATTGACACTTGAAGACACATTGGGCAGAGTATTGCTCAGACTTCCCCCTGCTCAGCATGTTGGCACTGTCACACAGTGCTACGGGGTCATCAACATCATGTGCACATTATACGCCCATAGCCACAAAGCCTCCCAGCAGCTGTGCCTCTCCCATGGCCTCGCAACAGCTGCAAGGTAGCATGAGCACTTCTCACTGGCAAGGATGCTACTGCAAAGGCTTCTTGCCCTCCGGGTGCAAGCCTTTTCATAATTGGTATATGAGAAGGGGCAGTTGCTGCAGTCACATGGGCAGGCCGCAGCGCTGGGCACGCTGCCTGGCAAGCCAGCGTGAAGACATCACAGATAGGCATGGACCTCTGCAAGGTACTGCTATACTTCTTGTTTTCATATCCATGTATCTATGCGACTGTCCATCTATCCATTCATGTGTCCGTCCATCGTACCTATTCATCCGTATGTCCATTCATCCAATCATATGTCCGTCTATTATACCTGTTTATACATTGTACATGCTGGGGCCCAATAGACACTTCCTAGGGGACCATTTGGGGGATCAGTCATGTACCTTCAAGTCACTTAGGGACCACTTGGGGGATCAGTCATGTACACATGAAGTCAAAGCTCGTTTTGACTGCATTCAGTGCAAGCACGCGTCAGATATTCTGTCAAACAAGCAGAGTGGTCATTCATACTGCTCCAGAATCTGTACAACAAACCACCCAGGTGTGTTTGCACAATGTTGCCCATTGCATGATGGCTTGGTACTGTTACACCTGGTCGACATGTGTGCAGATGAGAAGCTGATGCCCCTGCTAGGCAAGCGCATCATGATTACAGCTCCTCGGCAGTATGCCAGCAAGCTAGCCTTCTGCCTCATCACTGCCGGAGCTCGGCCTGTGTGGCTACCTTCAATCAGCATCACCCACATCGATGATCAGAATCTTGGTGCAGTAAGTCAACCCTTGCTTCTTTTCAGCATAACACGCATGGTTTGTTTTATTTGCTGTGGTGCCTGTTGCTGCTGCACACAACAGTACAGTTCCTTGCTGCCATCTCAGAAAGCTCTTGATCCGACCTCACATGACTGTGACACAACACTACACATGCCTTTGTTATCTGTTTGGCTGGATGTTGCTGACAATACGGACTGATAGCAACAAGGCTCATTGATGCATGGATGTCCACGTCTAGGTTACAGTGCTGTATTCTCGCAGGTCAACAGTCAGCTACAGGACTTGTCACAGTATAGCGATATTGCCTTCACCTCCAGGAATGGCATACATGCTGTCATGGAGCTGCTGCAAGGATTGCATGGCAATCACAATGCTGCACTGCAAGCTCTGCAGACCTGTAAGGCCCAGTGCTGGGCCCTGGGGGCTGATGCAGAAGCCCTTAGACAGCTTGGGGTGCACAATGTCCATACGCCAACACAGGTCTGTTCACCCAGTCCTACACCTCTTCTAGTCAGCACAGGTTTCTTCTTGTCTGGCTGATTGTGAGGCTGACCAGTCACACAAACAGGCTGTTTAACAAACAGGCTGTCAAATAAACAAACACGCTGTTCACACATGTGCACCTGTTTTTATAGCAGTAACACATCAGTGACACACTTTGCACAACGCACAAATCCCACGTCAAGTTACATGATGGGTCATGAGATGTATTGACACATGTTGTGTGCCAGCTTCAAGTCTCAGACAAGTTTCATGTTGGTCAGTCAAGGATTGGTCAGAGCAGCAAACTTATCTTGTAGTGTCACCGCACAAACAAGTCTTGATGCAGTTGACAAAATCATTGATACTGCTTTACCTGGTTAGTTTGCTACAGGCGTTCAAAAGCTGTTTCTCAGCAGTGCTCTTCTTGATGCAGGCCAGCACACAGGGGCTAGTGCGTGAGCTGCAGCAGCAGGGCAGGGCTGAGGGCGCTCGGGTGCTCTGCCCTGTGCCCCTAGTCACTGGAGGCCTTGTTGAGCCTCCTGTTGTTCCTAGATTCCTGCAAGCTCTAGAGGTGCTCTCCTTGCTGCTACCACCAATTGCTGGTGTTGTTCCCTAGCGCTGGTCTCTTGGCATAAGGGCGTGCAATACAATGGTAGCACCCATGTGGATCAAGCCATGACCCTTGCATCTGTAAGTCAGTGAGCTTGTTGTCACTGCATCTGTAGCCTCTAAGTTTGTGGTGACAGCGCCTGTGGTTACTGAGCATGTGTCACTGTCTTCACTAGTGCATGTCACTGTGTTGTGTGGTTATGGTTCCTGTGAACATTGTGCCTGTGGGCACTATCTGTGGCCTATGTGTCTGTGGGTTTGCAAATCTGCAGATTGGCAATGCTGTGGCTAATGCATGGCAAGCGCTTTTCAAGCCATCAAGGATTAGTCATCATGCAGGCAGCAGGATCTGAAGCTGTCAGGCTGGAGGTGTATCAAACAGGCCCCGGCTGCAATCCAGAAGCCTGCCAGCCTGAGAAGCAGCTGCTGATAAGTGGCAGCATACATGCTATTGCTTTCAGCTCAACAGCAGAGGTGGGTGTCTGCCTGCCTTCGTTTGTATGCACAGCAAGGAGCTTTGTAACATGAGGTTATGTTTGAAAAACCCTCAATATACACAAGGAACTGCTACAAAGCGACCCTCAACAGTGTGTCAAGGCCTCTGCTAGCAAGTTTTCAGGGTAAGGACTCTAGGGCTGCACCCTGCTCCATTCTGACTGCATATTGCAGTTCTACTTCTCATGTCCCCCCCTGGACATCCGTCCCTCGCCTCCCAGCACTCTCCCCTCAACTCCCCCATTTGTTGCCACATTGCTACTCACACCCATTATCCCTTGGCTTGCATACGCCTGTCAGACCTACACCTTTGCTTATACAGCTAATGCTTGAGCTGTCACTGCCACAGCAGGCCATGACTCACTCAGCACTGGTTTGGGGCTGACAAGTGGAAATGCATACAATGCTCTGTTGCTGGTGATTCCACCAGTCATGTTTACTGTGCCCCTCAAACATCCTTGCTGGCTCAAAGTGTTTACAGCACTTTGTTACAGCTATCAGACCGGGTTATGGATGTGTGCTGGCCCGGACCTTGTGTCAGACTTGCTCATGATTGA